>PVMI01016051.1:0-10124 GCA_008528875.1 Aulacorthum solani
TTAATGAGGTTTTATCGTAAAGTCTAACCAGGGTAACGGGAAAAATGTTACCCTTTTACAAAACAACGTTCGCAACCACTATCTAAATGGCGTCCTCGTGGATTTAGGAGCTACAGAGCGCCGCCTCGTTGGTTAAGGACGTTCTGTTGACTGTTGTAATACTCGGTGTATATATATATTATATATAATTGCAGGAGACGTCTATAACACGACGATGATGACTGCGGCGGTGGCAACACGGGCGACCGCACGGACGTGACCCAAGGACGTCCGGCTTTAAAAATTTGTTTATACAAACATCTTAGTGTTTGTTGATAATTGTCATTACAAAGCACAAGGTTTTTGCACTTTCATGTTTCCTATAGTTACTGTTCGTTATTTTCATCATGCTCAAAATTTGAATGAATTGTAGATTATTGTGGTGTAGATGAGCTATAATAAGTTCTTCAAAAGATAAAACACCCTACTTACTAGTCTTCAATACGCTATAATAATATATGAGTTACCAAGATTTTGTACAAACATATACTATATACAGCTTTATATGCTTGAATTTTGAAGCTCTAACGTCTAACTGTTAAAATTGAAAATGTAATGAATTTTCAAACACAAAATACCTAATTTTATAAATTTCGAAACTTTGTGAAAATGTGTTCCTACTAAAAAAAACTGTGCCCATGCGGCTATACGTTTTCTGTATTTTTAAATTGTTCAAGTAACTGCATTTTTGACTAACAAACAAAACTGTTTTTATCAGTACATTTAAAAAAACTGGTTTTCGTGAAAAAAATTACTCATTCATTGTTTAGTAAAATGAGCAATCAATATATTACGCACATTAATTTCATTACGCGTAGATTCAAAATATTCTTTGTATTGAGAAGAATAAAAATAAAAGCATATCTAGGTACATAGATAATAATATTATTAATGTCTTGACAACTACTATTATATTGCTACATAATACATCAATATATACAACTGTATCCTATGATTCATAGACGATGCAAAAACAATTGTTTACAGCTTGCGCATATAGTTAGTATAATAATATAGTATTACTGTAATAGTCTGTCGTTATTATAGTGACATGGACTCGAATGAAACTACAACAATAATAATAATATATTCCTCGTCCCTGATCTACGACAAACCGTGCATGCATGCTACACTAGTGCCATATTTATAATTGTTTTTTAGTAATGATAGTATGATACATGCGAATGCAAGATGTAGTGTCATTCCGTCGCCACAGTGATCGGCCTAGTGACACGATGACCCGATGACGATATACCTACCAGTTTAAATACCAGGTACCTACCTACATAGATAAGACATAATAGCATTATCATACATGCCCACCACGCCACAGCTGTATTGTGCGTATTACTGTTACAATATTGTTGGTACATACTCTGGCGATATATTATTATGAGTTATGATCGTCGACCGAGAAGACCGACAAGTGAATATAATAACCTATATAGGCGAACGACATGTACCTATGTCAATATAATATTTTACAACGAGCACAAATGCACAATAGGTACCTAAAATCACAACAATTTTACGTAGGTCGATACGTACATGAAATAATATGAATACGATTGTCCCAAATAATAATATGTGCGTGTCCTTAAGCCAAATTCGTTTTTTTCCCGCGAATTGTTATCCGTGAAAAATGTGCTCGGGTGTAACGATCTTGTATATTGTGCCGAAATCGTTCGTATAATTACACATGTCTACCTACAACATTATATACATGACTCACTGTATCCTACGAACACACTCTTATGTAATGTATAATATACACTGTATAGTACATTAATATATACTACATATACATAAATAATATAGTATATATAATATTTATATTATAAAGTATATAAGATATAACACGTTAACACTTATGTTGTGTCAGTGTGGTCACAATGGTGCATACAGTATATGAGTATAATAGTACGTATATATACACTGGCGTCTTGCAGCACGCGTCTAAATGTCTATTATAAACTCTATCTGGCACGTTACTATTGGCTATTGGTATTATTACAATAATAATTATTCTTATTATCTATCTATAGAATATTAACCTAAAGAAAAAAATCGTTGTTCACAAATTTAATTTTAATTTTCGATTAGTCATCATTTGAAATGTATGACTGACTAACTGACTGACTAATTAAAATATTCTCCATCATGCGCATTGTGCAGTCATTCACTGGAATCCTAGACACATTGACACATTAATAGTGCTCTCCTGTAATGTGAGACATCGATGGGAATGTACGAGTTTAAAAATAATATAGTTGAACACGTCTTGTGTATATTTATTAATTTTTGTATTATTTTTATCACCTTTAGAATACACGTGTCTAATATCTAGTGAATATCCTGATATCACTAGCTGTTGTCGAGGATAAAAAAATTCACTATACGGTGATTTACCAAGCAAGCTAATTCCTTCTTTACCCTTGTGACTTTTAATAGTGTATTTATTCAAATTATTATTTTTAAAGTTTTTAAATACACTTTAGACCATATTTTTAGATATATACTTACTTAGATCTTTTATACTATTTGAAGAGTGTCCTGTGTCAACAAGAACTTATTTTTTCAAAAGAATACTTACTTTTTTCAATGAATATTTTTAAATAAATAGTTTGTTTTTTAAATAACGATAACTTATCTAAAGTGAAATTTAAACGAGTGGTTTCTGAATTATTTAACTTAATATACTTACTATTATTTTAAGGAATATACCTAAGGATAATAATTCGTATAATAATAGGTTTAGAGATATGAGAGAAACGAAGAGTTGAAAATAATAGTTGTTATTTTATTAATATAATGTATATTATCATTTTATCATTTTTAGGTATCGTACAGGTATAATTATTTCTAAACTAAATATTGTAGCTATTTTAAATATGATGCCGAATCATTATGTTTAGGACTATTATCCATAGCACAAAGTTTAATAATTTATAAACCACTCGTTTGAATTTTGACTTGGATGGATAATTAGGTAAGTACTTAGTACATTTTTAAAAAAATAATTTTATTAAAATGTACCGAATAACATAGGTAAACTTGACATGAAATACGATTTTTACAGCTACTGGTCGCTACAACTAACTGACCAGACACACAAACCAGCCCTACTGCAATAATGAATTGTTTAATTGTAACTACAGTGATGTACCTAATTTACATTGATATTACAATTTTCATGAAATTAGTGCATACCTGTTATTAGTATACAAAAACATTGACAAAATGTTATAATTTTATGTTTTATCATCACGAGTGAAATTTCATACTCCAAACTCGAAATATAGCTGACCCACGTTAGACTGAAACTTTATCATTAAGTACTTACGCATATAATTCAATTTTGATACTAATATTAAATGGTACAGTTTCAAGATTATTATTTACGAACAATACAGTAGGTATATTGAAATAATAGTGATCACAGTTTAAAACAAACATGAAACAAATTTAAAAAGTAATAAACAGGTAGATGAACTTGATCATCTTAGGAATATTTGATTTACGTATTAAATTCTAATAATGATTGTTATATAATAATAAATAAGTATCGCCTACGGGTGTATTATATTACATAAAAATATATAATTATTGAATTCTAAACTTTGAACTCGCGAAATGAATCATTATCGCCGCTATTAAACGAGTGTATGTTATACAAATGTGTGCGTGTGTATCTATTTTTTTCTTTCATAAAACTGCGTTTAAAATTGAAATGCGCTACTCGCGTAATAAGACACAATAATATTATATATAGTGTAATATATACAAGTAGGCGAACATAATATTACATACACACAGTGGTGCAGGGAAATTGTAAGCCTCGTATTTTTTTTTCGCTTCTCGCCAGTCTGTATTGCAGATATATTGCATTATTCTAATGAGACGTGAGAGTGTCACAATGACGTTTACCCCGACACTGCAATTCACGAAAAATCTGAGTGATATATGTGTGTGCGTGTGTACGTGTGTATTGTACTGTATTATGTATAATAATATTTATAGGTGCCCAATACATACATATTTTGTATATTCGACTATATAGGAATATTCGGTGATATTTATAAGTTATGGCGATTGGCGATACTGGACAGAACAGAATAATTTTGAACTATACTGTGGATAACCTTTGAGGACAGAGTATAATTCGTATCGGGAATGACAGCGCCGCACTCCAATATAATAATATATTTCACGCATCTTGGTGGGATAGGTATAATATGTAATATTATCATGTATATTATGTATATTTACCGGTCATCTCACGTATACGTCTGACAGGTTCTAAGATTAGAGTGTATACTGCGACCCACGCTTAACGCCACCTAAATATAAATTGTACACACCTCCATTCTAATAGATAGATATAGTAATATACCTATAGCCAATGTCCAAATAATACACTCATATACGAAATACCTACGTATAAATTGATGTGTAAAGTCAATTTTTACGCATTTATTTGTCAGAGTAACACTGACTTTATTTTAATTTTAAATGAATAATTTGGAATAAGTTTAACACCGCTGTACAATAATTACTGTTCTAATAACTTACAATTATTGTGAATTCAGTTATTTATGAATCCCGAGCGAAAAACCAGACGTATGCATTATACACGATATTACGAGTTGAAATAACTACCCATTTTTATGCAATTTGTGTATATAGTGACAAATTCTACACCCGGATACGTAACTTGATAATCATTTTTTTTTTTATAATTCTATGTACCTAACATAATTACTGACTGATTAAAATTTTTATTTGTTAGTACTTATCCCTTCATGTAGTGGTAAATAATAATTATTATGGTACACATGAGTATAATTCTAAAATCTATTATTTAATTCAGCAGTCGTATCCACTATCCACGGCTAATTTTACATAAAAATACCTGTTCACACTTCGTATAATCTAATACAAAATGAATTAAAGGATGAATAAAATATTAAATCATAAAATATTTTTAGCATCTCAGTTATTTTTAAATTTAACAATGTAATAACTTTAATAACTAATATCATCTTGTCTCTTGATAAAACTGATAAAAATAATTGTACAAAGAAAATAGATAAAAAATAAATGTTGGTCATAAAACGGCCTTTTGATGGTGGATGTGATCAACATGGGATAATTATTACGAACATTATGGTATTGACTCATCTACCCCCATTCTGCCACTGTTCATGATTCTAACGACTAATTGTCACCGAACAAAATGAACGCATAGTACATATATTATATATTATATATATATATACGAAATGTGTCGACCAATATTCAATATTAGCAGGTTAGGTTAGGCACATTAACTTTCAAAATATTCCGTTTTGAAACGAATCGTATACAAACGGCTGGAGACACCGGAGTACCGGACTACTACGATTCATGAATGATAATGGTGAGTATAAGTAAGGATTATTTTTTCACAAACGCGTTATAGCAATAGACGTGAGCACGATGTCATGTAATCGAATCTAATGTTTCAAGTTTCCGTGTAAACAGTTTTTTCCCTTACCATCAGTGAAAAAAACCTCGCACAATACGACATAAGCACACTCCAGTCATCGACCACAGGTTTCGATAATCTACCTATAATAATACTTATACATAATAATATCAATATAGGATTAGCAAAAAATTCTTATGCACTCGACCAATATATAGTTACGTGGTTTCTCAGCACGGAGTCGCTATAGTAATGATAATATTACTCAACCGCGGTCCATTATAAACGATAACAATACGGCGCCCACCAATATACAAGCGGGGCCTATCTATATAAGAGTTCTTAATACAAATATTATTATATTATTAGGTAGGTACCACTACTATAATATATCATAATATACACGTTATGTGTGTACCTACTCGGCTCCATCCACCGTAAGAATATTTTTTATATTGTTCCTTTGTGCAAAGACCTTGGGTTACATATTATATGATAAATTATAAAAAAAATCAAAGAAATCGATCGTTGCAACGACAACGATCTCAATATGTCCGGTACAAGTAATATAGATAATAAATAATATGTTATAATATTATTTATCATGTATAGTCTCATTAGTCAATCGCTCAATACCATCCTAGCCACTCACGATCATAAATACCATCATCGTTCATCATTGTTCGTCACTGACCATATTAAGACCCTTTATTACAATCTGGGCTCAACAGACCGTAGAATATTACTATTTACTATGTTATGACTTACAGCCTACATGCGAGTATACTGTAGCTGTATCACATTTTGTATAATATTATTAATTTTGTGAAATCTTAAGTAATCTCTATTTAAATACATTTTGGAAAAAATTAAACAATATAATATAACAAATACATACCTAACATCTGTTTTCAAGATTTTGCGAAAACTATTACTATCAATGGCGATATTGTATACACATCAAATTTTTATGGTTACATAAATTATAAATTATTTATATTCAAGAAATAATCATTAATTATTATTAAATGCTCATTTGAATTATTGGGAAAATAAAATACGATTTAATAACTTTTAGCCGAAAGCTACCAAAAAAGAAATAAAACTATTTATTGTTTTTTGTTAGTAGTTTATACTTATTAGTGAATATTTTTGGATTTTACATTTTTATGTCATATTAAAACGCTTGATGAGTATAAGTATATAATCTTTTGGATGCCAAGTACTAAGTAGGTACAACTTCCAAGTTCCGAGAGACAGTTGACTGGTTATAACTTATAAATCATAATATTATATATTCACAGTAAAGTGTACAATGCATATGCATTAGACTGCATAATATGTATTACGTCGATATTATAAATTGTATATAGATACACACGATGATGATAAGTTATAACATTTGTAATATATATTATTGTCAGAATCGACTCAAAATTCAAATGACTTGATGTACAAGTTTATGGGAGGGCCGCATGTATAATAATAATAATTATTATTAAGTGTTCACTAAACAGTGATGTATAATATTATTATACACACAGAATACTGAGAAGGCCAAGGGAAAACGAACGCGTTTAGGTATTTATTCCATTTTACGTTTGTATAATAACATAATACGTACACGAGTATGGTAAAAAAAGTAAAATTTGACTTGTTCCTTATTCTATATAGGTACACGTATTATACATATATGTGTATTGATTCTGTGTGTGAGTGTGTGTTGCTCTGTAGTGTACTTTCTTTCACCAGAAACGTGTATATACGTTGCGCTTATCGTAAATACGGTACCATATATATATATATATATATATACTGTACAAACGCGTTTTATTGCGCGAACCAGAACTTTCCCTGGACCAACCCCTCTACCACGTCCCCTGCACCATAACCACATTACCATATAGTAATATTATATAGTGACTCGAGTCTATGTGTAGATTTATACTTACTACAAAATTCATTACAGAACCTAAGAAATAAAACAGGAGGTAATAATATAATATAATATAATATTACGTTATGCCACTTATACATATTATAATATTATGGTGCTTGTACTCGATAATATATTAAATATTATACATAAATATATGTAACGGCAATTGCGTGAAGTGTATTTCAATATTATTATAAAATAATTAATGATAATATCAAAAGGACATCATATTATCGAGTACCGGAGTACCTATACCTATGCGTAAATTAATCACGCAAGGTACCACTAATCACTGTACAGTCCACAATTATTAAAAAAAAAAAATATGAATAGTTAAATTGTTGTCCGAAAATCATCATCAGTTCATGTTTGACGTCGTTTTTGTTTGCTTGAAATTCATGTGCAAAAAATACGTCAGCCAAAACGTCAGAACAACGCCGAATGGTGTTGAGTGAGTTGTGACATTGGCGATTGAATCATTTTTAAATGCGTTCGAAATAATTGGTAATGAAAAAACAAACAATCCGGCATAATGTGAAAATGATGGTTGCTAACAATACAAAAAATATTCGGTTTTCGACTACAGCAATATAATTATATTACATGGTATGGAATAATGATGTGTACAGTGTACAGACAAAAGTGCCCAAGTGTGAGGGCCAAACTTATATTATTATTATTACTATGTAGACATTAAAGTGTTAAGCCCATCTATATAATAATAAATCATATATTATAATTGTTACATTATTATTATATACCTAGTCATTATATTTATATATATATATATATATTGTGAAATTCGACGCCATTGTTTATTTTGTCCTTAAACCTAACTCTCAGTAGAAATCCGTGTTTTAACTGATTGTTTTCAATAAAGTGTCTATATAACTTGTTTGAAATTTAATTACACTTGTTGTGTAAGCACCTCCCGGAGCTCAATCGCATTGCAAACTTTGATTAGGTATCCGACGTCTTACATGCTCGACTCCGTGAATCCGTTATACATTTAATGGATCTTTTTTTTAGATATTTCTTAAAGCAAAATTTAATGAGTTTCAAACTTCAACAGTTCTGTAAATCTAAGTAGTTCATAATATTTTTAATGTCTATTCTATTAAATTTATATTCATTTTGAAAACACTGTAATACATATTGGTCTTTTGTAACAAATTGTAACAAATATGAAATAATGAATACATTGTTTTGAATTTACTTCTTTACTATGTTTCATTCAACTATAAAATGTATTCAAAAAGATAATTAATTTAAATATCGAGAATGATTTTAAAATAAAATATAGTTTATATTGATTTTTAGTTATGTTTTTAAAGTGTATTAAAGAAAATTTAAAATTGATTTCCTTTTAAAATACCAACTACATTATCTCTTCAGGTCATCAATGATATAAAAATTAGTTAAGTTAACAATAGACAATAGTGGTAGGTACAATATTGCATTAGTAATCAGTATTAATATAGTGAAGCTAATCACTAATCAGTAAGTAATAACTAATAAATAATAATTTGGTGAAGCTAATTAGTTATAATAAGTAATAATATGAACTTCAATAAATCTGTACTAAACCTAGGAATTGTAAAATTAAAAACACATACTACTACTAGCATCTAGCTACTGCTGTATATGTACTTAACAAATGCACCGAAACTTTAAAATTATTTTGATTTATAGACCTTATCAGTGACCGCTATGGAGCTATTGCACCGTATTACCAGTCTACGCTATGACTCAATGTATGACCTATCAGTGATCTATGAAAATGAAAAATATTCATTAAATTGCATCATTAATCGCAATTAATTTGATTTTACAGATAGTAAATGTTTAATAATTTCATCCGATATTAAACTATACACAATATGGTGATTATTGAGTAAGTGGGTACAATATAAAAATATATATATAAACATTTGAATTAATTGTCTGGTAATAAAAATTATAGTGTATGTTCATGCTCGCTTTGAAAACAAAAAAGTAGTTAACCTATACAGTTTATCTGAAATCTGAATAAATTTTATTGTTTGAACAAAATTACATACTTATTATTATAAATAAATATAAATTTACCAATGTTGGGCATTTAAAAATAACTAATACAGTAATATCATAATATTTATGTATTATAAGTATCCATTTTTCCAGGATAAATCGAATACTAATCTATATACTATATTTACCTACGTATTATAATTTTTATATTGTACTGATAAGTAAACAACGATAACAAAATATTGTATAAAATATATATTCATATCACGTTGTTACATGCACACAATGTCCATATATTTTAAAAACGCAATACCAATTAATAACTACGCGCAATAGATGAAACTCACGACTGAGATATAAATGATATTTCACGTTGATTGTGTTGCTTTTATCTATAAAATAAACAAAAAAACGAGTAAAATTATAACTGGGATTTATTATTATTTCAACAACTGACGGACAACAAGATTATAAGTATGTAATAATAATTAATAAATAAAAGGTAATTCTCCAAATCCAGTTAAATTATTAGATTAATTTGGATTTGAAATTAACATTAATCTCTATAGAATATTCCCTCATGTCTCGACAGATTATTATCACGAAACTGTTGTAACATAAAAAGTTTTAAAAAAATGGAGAAAAATATCTAAGTACCTAGGTACCTAG
>PVMI01016086.1:3043-15674 GCA_008528875.1 Aulacorthum solani
TGAACTTTTTTCTAACTTTTTTGGGAACTAGCCACGTCGGCCGATGCTCGACCCCAGAGAAAATTTGTGTCTGAAACTAACCATCGCGCAACACCAAGCCCCTCACCCCCCCCTAAAAAAAAAAAAAAAATTTCTATAATCTATCAGTATTTTCAAATTCATGAGATTTTATGTACTATGCTACTATATGTACTAAGGATTGTATATTTTCACAAATTATTAATGTTTTGTAAATCATTACTTATTATAAAAATTACTAAAATTTTCAACTCACCATAGCCTGCACATCTTAAATTATTATAGACCTATAATATCAACCTTAGACCTTAGTAGGTACATAAAGTTAAATAACTCCAAAACTACCCACTACGTCAGATTTCAATTTTGATTTTGATGCGTCAGCATTTGCAGACAAATTATCTACTAAGATCTACTATATAAGAAGCTTTAACTATTAAACAATTCCAAAATTCAGATTTCGTAGAACTGCTTTATTGAAAAAAAGGGATGAGCATGCTCTGTGAATCACTCTGTATATACTTCATATATACACAATGTATGACTACCTACTTTTATAGTATACTACTATATGATACGTCTACACTGTTCGCAGGAACACCGATAGGGATCGACGACGACGCGTAAAATGTATAACCTGGAATATATATTATCATGTTTTCTCTCAGACCAAATTGGGGCATTGGTAACGAAACTGAATAACTGTATTCCGTACAACGCATAAAGATATTATCGCAGGTCCACCGACAAAGATGCGACAAATACCGAAGCTAAATATAGTAGCAAAAAGATAATAAATTGTTTCAGTAAATTTGCAAAACATTTGATTTGTACACTACGTATAGGTTAGGTTAGGTCTAGTTTTTATTACTTTTATTATCTATGATAAAAACGTTTTTCAATCAAATAAAATTGAAGAATTTGAACAAAATTTATTTAAAAAAAAAAATGTCTACTCAGTTTTCAAATAAACAAAAATAACAATAAAATCATTAAAATATTAAGAGTGCTATAAAAATATAAAATTTCCCTGTTGGTTTGGGGCCTCTTCTTAAAAAATGTAATTAGTTCCATAAATAACATGATGAACAATAATATACTAACTTGTATACATTGTTTATATTTGTTAATTTTATAATAAAATGTGTTTGGTGTCTTGTATATAGTATTATATTCAATGATTTTGAAAACATTTATGATATTTAATTGACAATTTGTAAATGAAACGTTAATGTCCATTGTCCGGGCTCCTTGAATTATTGTTACAAGAATGTAAAGGATAATATATTATTATCTTACTATAATTGACTTGATTATGGGTATCATGAATACTGGGCATTATCTATCCTAGTCACGAAAGCAGATGAACAATAACACAATTATCAACGCAATATTACTAAAACTAAAAAATAATATTCCCTCCCAACCCCAAATAACATGTATGCAACTCAAACACGGAAAAAATTACTTTCATTATTACTTTAAAATATTACAAAGCTATTACAAAGCATTGATTAGTTTTAGATAAGCATAATTAAAATTGGTTGTGTTTTAGTCTTCATCTATCAACATTTTTAAAATCTAGCGCAATATTGTTCAATCTGATTTTAAAAATAAAACATAAGTTAAAGAATATAAATACCTACTGTTGTTATTACTATCGCAATACATATTTTTTTTAAAATAAAATATTACTTATGGATTCAACTTTCCAAAAGTAAAAATACAGACATACAATGTATAC
Organism: Aulacorthum solani; assembly: GCA_008528875.1. Classification (NCBI taxonomy): domain Eukaryota; kingdom Metazoa; phylum Arthropoda; class Insecta; order Hemiptera; family Aphididae; genus Aulacorthum; species Aulacorthum solani. Next base: position 4,806 of record PVMI01016086.1, read on the forward strand.
AGAATTACAAAATGATTGATTTTAAGACTTAAACATTTTTTAAGGGATATAAACAGTAAAAGTATTTCAATTGTTATGTTATGAGTAATTTCGCAAACTCAAAGATAACTTAGAGGTGGCATGTCCTCGTAATGCCCTTGAGATATATAACTTTTTTAACAGAATGCATACTCTTTTTACAGGTACAATTTTCTTTTCAAGTATAGTTCTCGGTTTTTTATCGAATCATTTATATGTGGGCGTCAAGGACGTAATTTTATATAATTGTACATGTTGCAAAATAATTTGAGTTTTGTTGACAAATTATGTATAATCATTAGTGATGATTGGGAGCTTTAGAAATAATATACAATTGTAAAAAGTAATAATAATACTTTCAAACATATTTAATACAGTTATATGATTCACATAATTAATTATAAAATGTTTTGAAGTTAGAGTATTATTTAAGTGTATTTATAGATTGGATTAATAAACATATTTTCAATGATAACAATAAGTTGTATTTTAAAATACAACATAAGTAACATATTTATAAATAATAAGCATATTTTAGTTTACTATAAATATTAAATTATGATAAATATCATCGAGAAGATATGATGGTTTTCCTGTATGTTTATCTTAAAAAGTGAAAGACCACTGAGCACTAATAGTTCTTTAATCTTTATCATTATTTTTTTTTTAAAGTAATCATAAAGTATAATAAAATAAATACCACATAATACAATGTAAATTATAATATACACTATGTACTTAAAAAAAGTTCAATAATAGATAGTTATGTTAAACATATAATAATATAATATTATAACAGATTTCCTGAGTTCAAAAAAATCATATGGCTAATAGAGATGTTGTATTTAAGACCTCCTATTTATGAAAACTACTCGTTAATCTCGTGAATCGTGATCAAATCGTGTTCAAGTCTACAAACACAATAATAATACACGTGTAATATAACCATCGGCATGATTTGGCGAGTACAATGTACGGAATAAGAAAATATTGTCGGGCAGTAAGTATAACGACTCACTTCAATTTTTTCAATAGATTCTACTTGTAATTTTCTTAATAACCATAAACGATCTTCATGGTTATTTCTCAGTGTATCTACTTAGTACACCATCACCTCAATATTACACAATTGGTGAGTTTGTTAGATATTAATTTTTATGTTTTAACACTGCATGATTTGAACACTTGTCGATTCAAAAACATGAGTTCGCCGATAAGCACGGTGTTGATGCATAATAATGGTATATCATAATATATTGTTTATTATTTATTAAAAAAGTAGATAGGTTAAACTTTACAAATATATACTTAACTATCAGCATCGTTTTCGCTGTTATAAACAATCTCGAATTTGTGTAAATAAACAGTAAATACATATCTATATTATAAATTATGTAGGTGCATGAATATACTATAATAATACAATATATACTGTAATAATTATGTATAATTATTGTTATTGATTTTTTTCTTTTGAGTATATTATTGCGAATATCAGAGATCATGGAAAAAAAAATTAACAAAATCTGAATGGGAAATCAACATGTGCTTTACGATATTATAAGAAAATAAACAAATTTGTCGACTTCGTAAAAACCGTTATAATATATTCATAAGGATTTATCTAATGTTCAGGACTGGCATTTGCGTTGTCGTGACGATACGACACAAAATAGCTGTCAAATGATAGAAATAAAAATTCGAATTCTCGCGTTCACCAGAACAGAGTGAAAGAGAGAAAAATTACAAATGGAAACGTGAATGACCATTGGTGGTGACGGCGATGATAACACACGTGGAACCAGTGACATTGTATGCGTATTTGTCGTATGCTATATAAGTATAAAATATATACACGTTAACGATGGAAATTGTATTCAAAAATAAAAAATAAAAATAAAATAAAATAAATATATTATATATTAATATTCTCGATGTTAAATCAGTCGACCGAGACGTGTAGGTGCACACATGCAGCATACATAAAAGTTCACCGAACTTGTCTCAGTTCAGATTGTCGTGTAAATAAAGCATCACTATATGGCACGAACTCTGAACAACGATTAAATCAGTGATTTAAATAAAATATAAATAAATAATAATGAAAAATGCTCAAAGGAGTTAAAAAAGTTCAAAATTGTCATTGACGAGACTGCCAATCGATGGATTGTGAAAAAAATGTATATTATTGTATATTCTGATATTCAATAAATATTAATGACACTAACCAAGCATACTCCAACCAAAAACAAAAATGATGGTAATCATACACCGAACAACACAGTATAGCTAACCTATATCATTATTCATTATACATTTTCAGTTGTAAATTATTTCGTGTAAACCAAGACGTTTACTTGATTTGTATACGAATATTAATCACTCGAATAATAGACATGATTCATTACTTCCTACAACAGTAGCTACGAAATATTTGACCAATTCATCAATAACGATACACTCTGATTAACATACACAATTTTGTTGTTGTACTTATAGCACTATTGCACAAAAGAATTTATATAATATAGAAAAATGCAAATTTTAAATGTACATACCTACTATTTTATAGAGGAATATCTATTAAAACTTATACTAGGTCAGTAAAATGCACGTTTACATTTTAGACTTTGAGTGAAGGTAGTACCTATACAGTGATTTATTCGTTTAGAACATTTGCTTTTAAGTAAGTTAATTAAGTCGATGGGAAATTGAAATCAGATTGTTTTTTAATCTCGTTTTCATGATAATTACAGAAAGTTTTGGTATAATACACTGCAGTAAATAACAACACTTATCATTCAAGTTGTGATAAACATTTTTATTTTAATTAATATTATGTTTCTTAGGCCTACTAGGTCTGTACTAACTCTTTCTTAATACACAGCAATTCGAAATCCAGTGTTCAAAATGTGTACTTATCTAAATATCTAATATAATTAATATTTTTTTAAATAAGATCATATAGATTCATAAAATGTGATCTATTATTTATTCATTATTGATCATTTCTATCATAATATGGACCCATATTTTACCTATACCATTTACGTTACTTTTATTTTAATACTTATGAGAATATTTCATAATTAAAAATATTTGCTTATACCATCACCATCTATATTATAATGCCAAATTAATTTTCCTTAATAGAGTCCAGTAGGAAGTGCTATTGTACCTTCTAACAGTGCAATATTTCACCAAATACATAAAAGTTTATAAACGTGCTGAATGCTACGTTCTAAGAAAACATGAATCATTTAAAAACCCAAACGATCACTAATACCGCTATTATAATATGTACATCAGCAGTATGAATATTCAAAATTTAACCATAGGTAGTAATAATAGAAAATTATAACTATTAAATAACTATTTAATTCAAGTGCACGAACAGTATAATCTTTAGTAATAAAAAGATGAAAAAAAATGTTTTGAAGAAAACATTTGATCATAAAATATAATGACCTTATTTATGTTTTAATGAACAAATGTAGCTATATTATAATAGATAATATGTCCGAAACGAGTTTTTTCAATATATTAAAACCCCAAAAAATATTATAATAATGATGCTCTATAGTCTCTAATAAAATCAATGTTATTCATGACATCGAAGTATATCCACGACCGCGACGCCGAGTAGAAATATTTTGTATACTTAAACGGATTGATTAAGGTTCCAAATAACTCATAACTCAATCATAGACTTGTCGGGATTTAAACGGGTACATCCACTAAATTATATGTTTACGTATTTTTTAATTTATTATTAATTTTGGCGGAGAATTTACTATACCATATGATTATGTAGTATATACCAAACATGAATATCAACCGTTCTTTTAAAATCTAGTAATTTGCGTATTAATTAACGTATACTAGGTATAATATATGAATGCCAATTAAATTACTATAGGTATGCATTAAAGTATTTTGCTATAGAGAGCTTAATGTGTGAGAAAGAGACCCATAATATGTTAATTCCTTTTTGTTAAAAATGTTCACCAATTAACTCGCAAATATTTTTAATAGCGACTACTGTGGGTATAATTATTTTTTATCGATACGTACGTAGACAATCTTACTTATTTAATAGTTTGAGAAATATGCGTAGGCTCAAAAGACAACGGCGATATATTAAAAAATGTAATGATTGTATTAGTAAAAGGTATAAAGTAGGTACAATCGTGTTGGGAAGGAATAAAAAGGAAGTTTGATCAAATTATACAATTACATTGTGGCTTTTAAGCGAATTATTTATTTTGTGAAACAATAACTTTTTATAATGCTAAGAATCTAAGATGTAATTATATATAACTACCTGGCTACCTAGGCACTAGAAGTCTTATAATTAGGCATAGCATATTTTACTATTTTATATTTTACATTTTCAATCAAACTAGTATTGACTAATGACATTGCATTTGACTTAACTTCGTTGATGTCAGAAATTGTCCCAAACTGCACGGATTCCAAACGATATAAAATATTAATTGTTTCCAGCTTTACCTATCTAATATAAAATGTAGTGCTTAGAGCGCGCATTACTAAATAATGTTTAAAATAAATTCTCTTTCGTTGAAATCTTGAAAGTAACGAGAAACTTACCGTTTGATATGTTGAGCGAAAAAATGAGAGATTAAACTTTTAAATATTATGCAAACAAATTGACACTAATCCGCCCTGATACCAGCTATGTATATGAGGAAAATGCGTGCACGCCACTGGCGTGGCCCGTGGACCACCCAAGCTTGTTATACAACTATAATGGGAACTGCATACACTAATGCACTTACTTAGTATAATATATGGGTAGGTACTATTTTTTTTTCGAAGATAGGTATAATAATATCGTATTCGACAATTCCCGTGATTTACGATTTAAAATCGACTACCCACTACCATATAATATAATACACTACATATTATACAGCCGGTAGTTATTATTAAGACATAAAATATATCCATTTATACAATATTATAATATAGGTAATCTTTACGATGTGCATTATAAATTTCGGTGTAACTAATAGGTACACTAGCTGCTGTAGCAGTTCCTCGCGTAACCCGGTATGGTATATTATATAGACACATACATATAATATGTAGGACGCAGATATCTATTATAATACAAGAGGCCATTACAATATATTACCTATGTATATACCTAACGGAAAAGGGTAACACACGTATACTATATTATTATATATATTTATATATATATCGCGGTATATCTACGATTATTAAATAATAAAAACACATCGATCTAGTTATATATTTATGCATAATATACCACCTGTATATCTACCTACCTCAAGAGATTTTATCAATTTTACTATACTTTTAATGTTTTCCAACGCGCTGGCATTTGTGTGTGTATGTGTGTGTGCGTGTGTGTGTAAGTATATTAGAATATTATATACGCCATCGCCGCTACAGCGAACCCACGCACGCACACGACTATTTAACATATTGTATTATACTGCCATATTATAATAAATATTGATTTCCAATTGATTAATGCCGTTCGGGGCAGCAAACATTATATTTATTGCCGTTTTAATTCCACCACGTGTATACCCACCGCAACTATATATATATTATATTATACATATAAAATATATGTAATATATATAACACCAGTGCTGCAGAGGGCTCTTGGTCCAGCCTCGGCGCAATATTACTATTATTATTATTATATTATTATTATTATTATTACTATAACTATACAGACGCACGTTTGGTTTTTATAGACGTTTTGAAACTGCTCTCTCTCGATCGCAACACAAACACAGTACACCAGCACACCATGCACACACCACTATAGATCGTATCGATCGTCGATCGTGCCGGACGCGCAATAAATCATTATTACATGGTTATTTAAACTCAACTACATCGAGAGAGTACAAACACACACACTCGTATATCTGTATATACTACACACATACTATAATATAAAGCTATGGAATATATACACTCGAGGAGGCCTGTGTATAGAAATATCATTTTATATGATAGACCTTATAGACGGTTGAGCGTATTTGCTCTTCGTCTTCTCCAAAGGGTTAATATTATACCCAAAGTAACTAAACCAATGTACATTGTAAGTTGTACAATGGTAGTGTACCATGGTGGTCATTTTATTATATTCGTTATTTTGAGATTATCAGTGCGTTAGCAAAATATAGGTACGTCATACTTATTATAATAACATCATCACATCGTATGTACCTACTTACCTAATTTAACCGCTGTGCAAGTCTATCGTTATCCTGTGAATCATGTGTACAGAGATTTAAAGAGTTATTTTATTTTGATTTTTAAATCATTTTTCAAACATTTGATAACTTTCTATATTTTCCCACATGTTCGAATTGTTTCCTACTTTTTATTTCAATTCAATATTGTTTTTGGCATTTCATAAAAGATGTCCTCTCCGAAGAAAAAATATTTTTCTGAAAATATTATGCCATAGTCCACGGGGATCATTCCTTTAAAACCCTTTACATTGATTACTTTATCACTTTGTATCCAAATGTGCTTATAAAATACCAAATCATTAAAATTTAAATCTTCAGGATTTAAAGGCATTTAATATTTATAAAAATAACTAACTATTGGATGGCTATTCGATGTATATTATAGTGCATTATCAGTGCGTACAAGTATTATAGCATAATAAGCATATTAAGCATATTATAATGCATTTTGTAAAATATGTTTATACGAAAAACTTGATAACCAACCCTAAACAAAAATATAAAATTAGTAAATTAGTAAATTAATTAAAAATGGTACGAATAAATATTTATAAGTTTCTATACCTAGGTGTAGATAGGTACTTATATTATATATAATATATGAAAATTCAAATAAATATATTATAAAATTATCGAAAACCGGTAATCAAATCTGTACTTGAAACTTTAGCAGATGATTTTGGTCGGCTGCAATTGAAAACGGAATACTCTGCAGTACAATACAATATTATAGAATAATTATAATGATATAATACGTTTACATAAGAATTTTGAGGTAGAAGTAAGTAAAATCGAAAATATTTGCCAACGTAACGTCTCGGGTCCAGTTTACGCGACGTAATGCGGCGCGTTGTCCCCGGGGGCCACCTGCGCGTGATGTTGCCTACATTTTTTTCCCCGATAAATTTCCATACAATTCTCGGCGGAGATGACGACGACGACCAATCACCCCGACAATTTAGCCGTCAACCACCTAGACCGCCCCCGACATTATATCGTTTGTCTCGTGTGTCTATATACGCGATCATCCATAATGGCACAAACGAAAAACAAACACCAAGAGGCCCGGAGGGGAGGTGCGCCGTGAGGATAAGTTTTTGACGGATAATTTAGTAAACATCACATTATAACAACGCTCAAGCCCGAAAACATGAACCTCAATTTATTTCCCTACTATTATTTTTTAATTTGTAGGTACGAGGTGATTTTTTTTTTAACGTATGGTCGCAGACACTTGTTTGTCATGTATACATAGAGGTAGGTACCTACCTACTTAATCAATTTTTATGTTTCACCTATATAATATTCTAAAGTATCTATAATATAATAAATGCGTCATATATACCTCAACACGCTGCTTAACACTACTACGTTTTGCAAAAATTCACATATTTATTATGTTGATTTTTTATCTTTTATTATGGTAACCGATAATCATTATTTTATAGCTTTTTATAACTGGATTTTTTTACTCAGACAGTACATGTGTATAAAATATAAAATATTCGACTATATATTCAGTACAACTAATTATTTATGAGCATTTTGAATAATATATTAGCAGAACTAATTGTTTATAATAAAGTTGCCACCATATACCCATTCTTTCTAACTTGGTTCTTATAAACTTCAATTGTTAACTATATATTTCAATAGTCTTAAATAGTATACATTACAATTTTGAAAATAAAATATTTTGCTTCAGAATATAAAATTGGGTGATACCTGCAAACAAGAATTTAAAAACAGTATGCAGAAATATAAAATAGTTGAAAAGTTAATGATGACTATACGTATTCAAATCGTTTAAAAATATTCCTTTTTCAAAAACTTAAGAATCAATAATTAATACATATAAAAAACCTCTAATTTCCGATACATACATTATTTAGTCGTGGTAATTATAAGTATTGTCTTTTTTTCAGCGTGCTTATTTTCACACACATGATCTGTCAAATTAATTGCCGAAATGCAAATTGCTTTGCTATATCAAAAAGAAATTTAATTTGCAGGGTTATGAAAAGAAACGTGACGCCTCCCTCCCTCACGAGATGGTATGGGTGCTTTGTATTCATTTTATAATTGATTTTTAACCTGCAAGATTGGTTTTTGATAATCATAATAATAATAATAATATGTATTATAAACACAAAGCGAAATAGGTAGGCGTTTGATTCGCAGACCCCTTTTAATCATATTATATTTGTAATGAACACTAATGTTATATTCTCTTCGTAGGTTATTAAAATATAAGCTGTGTAAACATACGTGCACGTATCGTGTTCAGCTGTCCAAAAAAATAGAAACCGATATTATCGTATCATTTTACACTCGCAACGCGATTCATACGAAAGTCCGTACCCATAGTAAAAAGTTAATTTAGAACGTGGTAAAATGAATTGCCATCATCTAAATGTTCTCGTTTTTGGTGCATAGTTTTGTGTCAAATTTTAAATAAATTTGTTTTAAATGTTTGAATCGTATATTTTAACATATTAAATTATGTGTTTTTGGATTGGGTACAATGTCATTTTTTTTCTGATCTACTTTTCTGACCTAACCTAGGGTACCCCTAGAAACCGATTATATGACCGTTTTAACGTCGTCGATTTTTCGTTATAGTAATTCAATTTGTATTATATACCTTAAAGGTGTCACGGACAACGCTGTGCAGGATCAGCTAGTATTATATTATATTGAACTAGACAAAAACTTTCTGTTTCTCATCATCATAATGCGGCCATTATCTGAGGGTATCTATTTACTATATCAAATATAATATTATCTATATCGTAAATTCGTAAAGCTATGTCGCATACTATGATTTAGTTTTTCGATATTATAATTTATAATGCATAATATTTTATACTACACAACCGTTTTCTTTTCAAGAACATATTGTGGAATTGTGGGGATCGACCTGAGATTTTCGCAATGAATACGTGTATAAATATTATTATAGTATTATGTATAGGTATATTACAATATATATTATTATCTAAAAATAATACGTTTCCCATCAGCAAATCGCCAGAGACCAGCCTAGCGTATCGAGGGTAAAAATTTATTACCACGGTTTGAGTACCTATAGTTACATATTATACAGTCGAGGCGTTAATATAATACGCGATAACCGATCGTTCTCCCAAACTTGTCGACCGTATACCCACGTACTACTTATATAATACCTATATAGACGCGTTTCTTGTTGTAAAATGTTAATTTATCGATACGAGTACAAATAACGAATATGATATATTGTACATATTAGTATATATCGCATATACGTGAGTCCAGCAGTCGACCCCTAGCTGGTGCAGAGCTATTTAGGTGGTAAACACGAGCATATTACAGTATACTTCGTCCTCACATCGAAACACATTGCTCATAATATTATAATATTGTGTGTCTTTGCGCAGTGTGTCGTTATTATTATTATTATTATGTCTTGACAGTCGGCGTGTTTGGCGTTTTACAAAGATTAATTATTGGCGCTCTCCTATGATAATATTATATATCTATTGCACTTTAATCAGTACAGCGCTAGCAAAGTTCTTCGTGTCTGACCCCGCCACGTATATATCACTCGTGCGATCCCTACCGGTTTCGTTATTTAAAGAATTTACAAAATTTGAAAGATCCTGCAGCAATATATATATTATATATTATTACTATATATATTTACATATTATGATTATGATATATTATACATACCTATATTGTACCGACCAACTATCGAGTAATATAATAATATAATACATAGTTGGTATACATATGATATGTAACTCGCATTATTATATTATATATGCGTATACGCGATCTCATATTATAATGCCCATTTCTCTCTACCGCTACTCGATATAATATTATGTTTTCCCTCGTATAGGTACGCGGCCATAAATCACGCTTGCTGCACGTCAACGGGACCGCATAAACGCATCTTTCAAATCTAATTAAGGGCATGCCCCGGCTGTTTCCACGTCAATTATTACTATTATTATTATTATTATTATTACACTGTTATATCGACGTACGCGCGTGATGTTTTACAATATGGAAATTCTGTGGTATTTAACAATATTATACAGGTCGTAGGTACTAGGTACATGGTACCAGGTATGTATAGTTATAAGTTGGAACTTGGTAGGTAGGTGGGTAGGTAGGTATAGATAGACGATACCAGATAGGTACGATATGCGGATATTATAAAGCGAACACGCGAAATGCCGTATATCGGATACACATCATCGTGGTCGTCGTCGGCAGCGTACAATAATATAATAATATAATATATCATTGCGATTTGCAGAGATTTACGAGATTATTTATCGAAAGGCGGCGGCGGTATATTGGCTGCAGATAATATTATATACTATTGTATTGAACTCGGAAGCTATTATTCAGGTTCATATATTTTATCGTCGTATTTTCGTCCAACAGCTTTGTCTTACTAACCAGTAACCGGCGGTACTGACCAGCGTGCATCGGTACCCGTATGTTATGTCGACAATATACATTAGGATTATTTCAAATGATTCATCCGATATCAGATGCTGATATATTTATTGATTTTAAGATTAGAGTA
>PVMI01016132.1:0-11387 GCA_008528875.1 Aulacorthum solani
CACTGTAATGGATGTGTTATTTTGAGTTCAATAGAAATGAATCGTTGCATACGATGAGAAACGATTCTGAGCAAAAACTAACTTTTTAGTAACATGCAAAGGCATATAAATAACATGTAAATCGTTGATAGAGTAAATAATTTATATTTATTATGACATATAATTAGAACTCGTGAGATATCGAAACCTAAGTGATGGAATGCAATCCTTGGTCAAGTAACAATGAAGGTAAACAGTCTTTAGTACTCCGTTATTTTTATGTAATTTTTATCAATAATTGGTTTATAATTAAACCAACCATAATTTACAATTTATTTTAGAGGAAATATTTGATTTATTAAATGTATAAAAAATGCTGTTATATTTTAGTGTTTGTTATTTACGTTGTTTCTTGTACACGTAAAACAAAATAATCAATATAATATGGCGTACTTAAGCAGTTTGTTTACATCATATTATAAGAGATATATATTATAGAGATAATAGATAAAATTATAGGTAAAGTTATTTCTATTTAAAAAATAATATATTTTTATTATTTAGGTATTATTTATAACTGTTATTTTATATTTCTGTTGGACAACCAGAAGATTATTATTCTATACTCCCCAGTACTACACTACAGTGCACGCACTTTGGGAGTCACTATACGAAATAACCTGGACACGTCGCTGTCGGCTTAATTGCACGAGTGTGTTTATTATACATCACTATATTAAAGTATATTTTATATAAGTAGATATACCTATCCTAATCGGTTTTTGAAGGCGGCCGAAGTGGGTTAGTAGTTATAGTAGGTACCATGAAGAATAAAACTAGTTTTAATCTCCATGGTTATATTATAATGTACCTAAACATATTATTATATACACACTGCAGACTACCACACTTACTTATTATATATGACGTCATATTCACATATTATAACGTGTCATCTTTGTTTTATAAACGTAAAACCGAAACAGCGAATTTACGTTCAACAGAACCAATTTTGTGTTATTTAGTTATTACTTATTAGCTTATTACATTTAATATTATTGTAAATATTAATACAATATCGAACTTGAAGGTAAACACGTTATTCGTATCATTTGTACGCGGGTATTTTAAGATATTTTAATTTTCAAGGGAGTTGTATGAGCATTTTTTAATTTAAATATTGTGCATACTCATAACTTGAGTTTACATACAAGCGTACTTTTGTGTACATGCATAGCAAAAACTGTTTTGCACGGGATAGAATAACTCAGACTGTAGTAATAGATGAAGATTCCTGATTGATATATAATATGGTTGAGAACAGTACCTGTGAAATATCGTTTAATTTTTTTGATATCAAGTATACAAAAAAAGTTCTTATTGTTTTTTGAAAATCTATTATTTTTGTATTTTTCAAACTTGAATATAACTTTTTTTATAGTCCCAAAAACCAAAAACTAAAAACTATATTTTACAGCCGAAACTTTCCTTTTTATATGGTGAAAATTTTGTTTTTTAGTGATGACTGTAACATTCTCGGTCCTTTCCCGCTTAAAACCGTTTTTGCTATGTTTTAAATTTATAAGACGAAGACAAAACATACGGGTATAGTGTCCTTATAAGAAATTTAAAAATCGTAAAAAAACGACTTTTAAATACAGATGATTCTTTTGTTTGATGATCTATAAATTAATTTTAATATTAAAAGTAACGATATACCTAATCTACAGACTTCTGCTAAGCCCAAATTGTCCATATTAAAAGACGGAGACAAAACTTGCGGGTATGATTACATCTTAAGATCTAATAATATTTAACACTAATTATGTATTAACTAACCTTTGGTACGTAACAATAGAGCAGCTTATGTCGATTGTCGACCAGTATATGGTCTAAGAGTACGCTGTCGTTAATCGCTTGCTGGTAGTCATCGTCGTCTTTTGGTAACTTGAATGAACGGCACATTACTGACACGTGCTCTTGTCTTTCTAGATAGATCAATCTCTCTAAAAACGATTGGGTGTCATAATTTTCTTCCGTCAAATCCTCTAAGAAAAAAATTTTAAAAAAATACAATATTATATATTTATTATTTAAAAAAGAAACAATTATGCCATCGTAGTACCTATTTTTACCCAAATTATTTTCATATTATAGAATACGACAGTCGACAGTTTGAACTAATTTTTTCAGCCTACGTAAAATATAAGTTTCAAGTCTCTTTGATATTAATGATTTTTCAAATACGACCAAATATGGGTTTGTAAGTGGAACGATGATTCGTCTCTAAAACCCAGTTGGTCACCAATCAGGCCACACCAAAGTACCAGACCAGACATTATATTACTTATGTGGACATATAGCTACATATTATACACCCTCATCATGATTTAACTAAGAATAATTAAAATATTAGAGCTGATAAGGAAACCATAAAACAAACTACAAAAATCAATGACTTTAAAAATACTACTTTAATATATTTTATTTAATCATTAAAAACACGACTCATTCCTCAGTTTTCTCTCATTTATCCAATACTGACATTAACTCATTATTTATACCAGAAGGACTCCCCCTTACCTCCCCAAAACATATACTAATTATAATTAAGCAAACAACAATAGTGTGTACAAAATAGACTCACAACAAAATTTGTTACGCTGACATACTTTTAAGACACACATCCAAACACACATTTTATTTTTGATTACAAAAAGTTTCTAATATGTAATTACATTTCATTCCCCGAAAAGAAATCAATGGTGTAAACATCTCTTAATTAGATAATCAACATTTATCAAATTTATTTAAGTTTTTGTTTTTGTAATATTTTAATATCACAGAATATAATATCTTTCATTATCTTTTGGAGCAGTATAATATATTATAATATAAAATATATGATTTAAAACTATTTGAGTTCAATACTGCCAATAGTAAAATGAATTACTATAATACAGGGTATAAAATATTATACAATAAAATATGCTTAGTAATATAGGCTAACAGACCAGTTGCGACTCAGAGCTTTTCGTATGCTATTAATTACTATTTGTCATTGAGTTCAAATTTAACAAATCCATTACAATGACCTACTCAATGTCGATGTATACTCGACAGTCGACACCATATCTATAGATACAAAAAAAGATTCTAAACTATGTCAAAACAAGCGATTGACTACTTGCTCATTTTTTAAAAGTAATATGATAATTTTATGAAATGATCATATTTTAACAAAAGTCAAACTATAAATTCCAAATATTTTTGCGTACTTATACCTTTTTTAAATTTTAGAATTATACCATAAACATTAAATACTAGAGATAGGCTATTATTTATAATTATTATAATTATTAGTAGGTAGTACTGTAATACTATAGTATTAAGCTAAATAAGTACCTACATATATACTGAGGTGTTAACAAAATCATCTTTTGAGATTAGTCCAGGTACCTAATATAAGTTACTTTAAATATAATTTGATTAACTTAATCAAGTGATCTATCCAGAGCCAGATTTGGAGTGGTTGAGTGTGCTGCAGAAAGGGGCCCCAGATAATTTAATTATTTTAAGGTTAATACAGAAAATTGTATTCAAAATATATATTATTTAGAGTTCACATTAAAAACTAGGGAAGTTGCTCTGCAGCTGTATAGCAGGTGTTGGGTATTTAAGTTAAGTAACAAGGTCACCCAGGTCACACCTAATTTTTTATTTTTTCGTTGAATACTGTTTTTATTTCCTACAATTATTAATACCTATTGCATATTTATATTTTGTAATTTATTACCATTATTATAATATTATATATTCATTGCCTATCATTAGGATACATTTTAGACTCATTAAATATCGAAAGTGATCTAACCTCCGTCATCAATTATTATAATAATATATATTTTATATTTTTTTTTATTTTCACATGATCAACTTGATCAAAAGTCAAGGTTGCTAAAGGCTAAAAGTGTATGTTATTATCATTATTTCTAGACATTTCATAACATTTTTTTTTTAAGTTTTAATTTTAACCCTGAGTTACATTGTTTAAAGGATTTTTTATTCATTAAAGAACTTTATATCATCTTATTGGATTTCATATTAAACACCTTTTTAAGACAGGCAATTCACAGCCCTGTTTGTAACCAATAATCATCTAATTAATAGATACTTATAGCTTATGAACAAATAACTAATTAATAATTATGTATACTTTTTAGTTTAAACGTCTATACATTTTATCAGTGTAACCACTAACACGTAAAAAGATGTTTTACAATTTAAAATATAAACTATAATTTATTGTTCAGAGTATAAATATTAACAATAAAGTAATGCTTAAATAAAAAAGACTAGTGTCATATTTTTTATGAAGTAAAAAAATAATGTACAACGTCCAACTTGTATTGACATTCAGTATATTTCAGTCTATAATGTAATATTTATTTTCATGTCAGTCAAATACCTAGTCACACATTTTTAATTAATACACAAAAACAGATTTGTAACGTATTAGATACGCAGCACAATAACACGATAATAAGAAATGTACAAAATAGACTCAAAGACATAGCCATACAAAATATAAGCCACAATATTTTTTCATAGCAGCTCATCCTTGCCTAAACTGGCTTACCTACTGGCCCAAAATAAATTGTCTCTACAGATACACAGAGTCCAGACTACAATTTTTATGCCACAGTAAATTATGTCAACATGACGGCATTTTACATTGTTATTTGTGGTAAACATATTATTATATTAATACCATAGAATACTATAGAATTATTTTGTTTAAATAATTGACAAGCCACAATACATACAGCCACGCGTACATTATTATAACATGCGTAGTTAACTTATAAATACTTGAAAAACGTTTATTTAATAATATTAAAAGTAATATAGCAAAAATATTCTAATGTAATACTTATATTCTATTATTTTTAAATTAGACTGAACCTGGATGAAAGCAAGAAAATCCTAACATTTTTAAAATTAATCAATTTAATCGACAAAATATAATTTAATTGTTAAACCAACGTAACATATTGATGTAATGTGGTAATAATTGTAGATAGTAATTAGGCCCTTAAACTGATGGCCCCTGCTACCAAGTGGTATTTAATACCAATATAAAAAAAATAATATATTTTTTTAAATTTATAATATACAATATACATCCTATAATATTATATTAATAGGTAGTATAAGGCATTAATGCCCACAGTCTATGGGACTTCAAATCTTTGAACCGCACTTATATTGTATAGATTGCAATTATGTTATTATTTATAACCTTATTAGTTATTGTTGTTTGTTTGATAAATGATAAGCACTGAATGTCATTTCCGCCTAAACTTTCGGTCGTAAATCGTAATGTTTATTTATTTATGTGAAATTTGACATTGTCTCCAAAAAGTATAAACCTGATGATTCATGTCGAATATTTAGCTGTGGCAAATAAATTATCAATTAATATTTAACTTAAACGGTTTTAGTTCCGAGTACCTAGTTTATCTGTATTTAAATTTAACTCGATACAGAAGCACTTTGAAACTTTCTAAAACAGTCGGTGTAGGCGGAATACGTATGAAAGTATAACATCGTAACACGAAAACCCCAAAAATCTGTACCATAATATTATAGTTCATAATAAATTAATAAACATTAAACGATGATCAAACAAATGCCGTTAATCCCCCTAAAAGCTTTTGTCGGGACACTGGGAGAGTTTAAAATACCAAACGAGATGTGTGACCACTTAAATTACAAAATGACAATCAAAATAAAGAAGTATTTCATATATTTACA
Organism: Aulacorthum solani; assembly: GCA_008528875.1. Classification (NCBI taxonomy): domain Eukaryota; kingdom Metazoa; phylum Arthropoda; class Insecta; order Hemiptera; family Aphididae; genus Aulacorthum; species Aulacorthum solani. Next base: position 5,797 of record PVMI01016132.1, read on the forward strand.
ATTTTATAGATTAAAAATAAGAAAAACATATTATTGAAATAAGAAATAAGGCACAAATACAAATGAAATAATTATGTGATATGTACTAACCAGTTAAATATGCAAAAATATGCAAAATAAGATTTTAATTTGATTTATAAATAACACAAAATAAATTTTGACTGAATCCATTATCTTATACGATGTACCAAAAAAATTTAAATGCTTAAATAAAATTGGTTATGACTTATGAAATACATTAAAATATACTTATATTTTACCTTCGCTTAATATGTTTTATAAGCAAATTTTGAACATTATAAATAATGTAATGGTAATAACTGATACTTATATAATTAATTATTTGTTCACAAGGTACACACCGATATTTACATGGTTATTGGTTATAAAATATATTTGAATGTACCTACTTATATTTTACGTTTGTATAGTAGTTATGTATAATATTGTATATGTTTTTCCGAACAAAATTCGAACAATGTAAATAATGTAATATTGTACTTACGGGTTTTAAAAATGTTTATGTAAAAATGTTCAGTGTAGAATAACATTGTTGTTAAACAAACTATTACCCAACACAGTATCACAATTTTGAGTATCATAATTTATTTTAGCACAGGAAGTTCTTTAGTTCGCAGGCGAAGAATCATTTTTTTCTCGAAAAATGGGTGTCACGTAAATACTTTTTTAATTGCCTGATTTAATTTAAATTTGTAACTAAATAAGAACACATAGTTTAATAATTTATTTTATAGTTAATAGGTAAAAGAGAAGAAGAAGTTGTCGTCTGTAAGCCACATAACTGAATATTCCTTCAACTATTTCAGTAGGTCAACAATCTATTGCCGCGTTGCTGACCTTGACTTTAAGAAGGAGTAACGGCGACAGTACTTACCACCTCCAACAAAACTGGTTTTTCTTCTTAATATCATATAAGTACTTCATCATCTATAAAAATGAAAATGTATCAAAATGATTTCCTATAATATTTGAATATTATCATAAAAATAATTACTTATTGGTAAACGCATAGAAAACTAAATTGTGAAGTATATTACACCAGAAGTTTAATATGTATATTATTGTAGGTAAGGGACTATAGAAAATTTTAATAAGAATGTAGGTCAAGCTTAAATACCTCCTGAACCTGAGTTATTAATATTATCAAAAATAAGGATTTTCTATTAATCATTCTGGAAAATTAAAGAGATCACTAACAATCAGTTATTTCAACCCAATGTGACAATATTATATTGGACCTAGTAAATATAGTAACATTTAAGTATAGTAAAACTATTGGTAAATACTTTTTAAAACCGATTTTAATTTGTTATTATGTCTACTTGAGAAAGGCCACTTTTTTCAAATTTCGTTCATCACAACCTTTAAAACAGGTTTGAATACTTCAAATTTATGAAATTGTAAATGTAAAAATATAAAACAATAATTATTATTATTATTTAATCCAATAAATGTAGATTATTTGAAATTTAAATTTAAAAATGTAGTTTGAATGATTTCAAATAGACAATAATATATATTATCGAATTCAAACAATTTTCAGGAGTCTTATCACATTTTTAGGCCCATTGGTGAGATTGACAAAATTAAAAATGTATAAAATATGACAAATAAGCGTCGAGCATAATATTATTGTACATTCTTTACCGGTCACGAGCTCTAAACCTCGTAGGTAACTTTTACTAGAGCGTGCCGCGATACAATCAGAAAATTGCCTAAACTTAACTTCTTAGATACTGTCCGTTTGCAATCCTTCCGTTTCTAAGGAGGTCAATATAGGCAAATTTCCAATTGCTTAGTTTACGCATAAATGTGTGAGTAGAAAGTGATCATTAGTACCTATATGTGTGTGACAATAGTGTGAAAGAAACAGCGGAGCTCTCCCTCACGTGCAGACACATGTCATTAAGGCGCTACAGACATTTTTTTTCAAGATTAAAGTTAATATTTTTCCAATTGTATCAACTAACCTTTTAAACCGATAAAGTCACTAAAAACTCATTTTAATTTTTTAAGAAGCTTACTTAAAAAACTACTTCCTTACATTTTGTATTAATTTCAAAAAAGTTAAAAGTAATCTTTAACTAAACTTTTTGACGAATTCAAATATGTTTTCAGAAACTTTTTCCAATTACTGGGATAATCAATAAAACTGGCATACGATAGGCGTATTTTGGTAGAAAACCTAGCAGGGATCGAATGTCCTTAAGAATTTATGTGTATACTTATGTGTACCTACAAAACATATAAGGAGATTGACGGCTGACGCTGATAATAATAATTATTGTATAGTAGTTATAATAAGTACTATAATTCTAAAAAGTAAATAAGTTTTAAACAGGTAACATATCAAAAATTTTCTAAACATCGTACAAATTGTAATTTTTTCAGTAATCAGCTTCTTGAACTGTAATATTTTTTATAACGTACAACGGAAAAATATTAAATTAAATAATTAACTAAAAACAAAGAAATTTTAATACTATTTAACAAAATATCTTGAAAAACATAATTTAAGGATAGCAATAAAAAATAAACGTAGGTATATAAAATATAACAGGTAAAGTAAATAATCATCACAAATAATTTAAATATTTTTTTAAGCTAAATCTATGACATCTATCATCATTCCAAAGCAATTTCAATAGTATTAATTTTTTTATACCTTATAGATATGAAACATATAATACTTTATAGTTTCCAAAATATTTTATTTTTATACTTTTTTTTATATAAATATTATGTATACATTTATATTTACTTTACTTCTATAATTCAACTAATTATCATGTTTGTGATAACAATTTTACTTTTAAAAATCAAATAAGTTTAAAAGCGATGCAATAACGAACTTTAAAATTGAATATAACGTTTAAATGCTTAAAAACGTAAAAACTATAGATATTATTTTCAATTTCTGATTTTTTCACTATTTCAATTTACCCGAGTTCAGATTTAAGAATAAAAAAGAATACCTATTACATATAAGCCGGCTTATATGTAATAAAATGTAAAATATTTGAGTAAATTTGTATTTTTATTTAAATACTTATTGTAAATGAATATTATACTTAAACAATAAATTAAAAGATGTCTTTAGTGAGTACCTATATTTGTATAATATATGTTCCTTACCCTCTAAATCTTATTATATGGGTACCTAAAGTAAGAACTCTAATAATAGTGGTAGTCTGTTTGTATGTCTTTAATAAGGGGCAGTATTTAGGCAATATGCAATTTAGTAGCTGCCGCACATGGCATTAATTGCGTTAGTCGTCAATGATGATTAGTGTGTGTGATTGTATTGCAGATGCTGGGCTATTTACGCACGCGCTGCACACTCACACATGTAAACAGCACTGCCGATCAAAAATGAAAAGCTTGATTTTTTGCTCAAAACATGATCTGCAAGGAAAACTCTCACACACTGTAGAATGGTCTGATCTGATTAATTTTTTTTTTTATTAGAAATAGGATAATTTTTTACAGGGCTCATAGGACTTTTATTATTAATTTCGGTGCTTATATAGTTTCTTTATTACGGAAATAAATTACAATTGCAAAAAGCTTTTTGTCATACACATTAGGTAGTTAAAATTTAAATAGGAATGTATGTAGGTACATGTAAAATAATAAGACGAATAAGATATAGAAATTCTTAAAAAAAATATAAATTATAAACATAACTTTGAAAGCAAACAAATCTAATAAAACTAGCTTAGATTTCATTCATATTTTGTGTAAGTATTTGATGCCAATTTGGTATTACCAAATATGTATGCAAAGTAATGCATAATTAAAATGAGAACAGAGTAACAAACTATAGTAGGTAATTTAACATTTTCAATGTGAATTCATATCTAAAATAATAACAAGGTGCCTGACTTTAAAAATTCTAATTTTGGCATTTTGTACAAGTTTTATTTTTTATATAAATATATAATAATTTTATTATGGCATTATGCTGATTGAAAGAAAGTGTATAATACAATTTTACTTCATTATCAAGTTCTGTATTTACTCAATAGGTACACAATAAATTAACATATTATCTAAAGAATAATTACCTTTATTAAAGTATTAAATTATTTTTGCTCCTACATACTACCTAACCTAATTGTATGGCTATGTGCAATCTTATAATAGGTATTAAAAATAACACAGCTAAATGTTTATATAGGTTTCAGAGCTGTAGCCAAACCACATTGCAAGGGGACAGAAGAGAGTTGTTGGGCCATGATTCCATTTGTAATCTCTTTACTACAGCCCTGATAGGTTTTACTGAAAGCTTCTGTTACTAGTTATGCATTTTTAAGATGGATCATTAAATAGGGTTTATATAAAATTTAAAAGTAAAATAGGTAATAACATTGGTTTTGCTGTTTTTTTTAAATCAATTACAATGTTAATAAAAAACTGAAAATTGATAACTGTTCATTTAAATATAATAATTTATATCAGAAAAAGTTTTTAAATAATTTTTCAATTTTGAGCTCTTAAGTTTCACAAATATAAATAAATAACAAACAACAAAAAATTTTAAAAGAACCAAAATATTATTTAAATTTTTTATTTCTCACTTGTAAAATATAAATTAAAATATTATATTACATTATATATCATTTTTGTATAATATAAAATACCACTGTTAATATTGTACAGACATGCAACGTGAGTATTGCAACAAGAGCCATTGGTATATAATTGTAGTCAATGGGTATTTCGGGGTACTATTGAATGACAAAATATCAATCTACAATGATCAAAAAGTAGATAATAAAAACCTATAGTATAATATATATATATGTGTGTTATGCAATGAACCTGTACATAAATGATGTAAGTAGCTATTACCTAAATGTTGTTAATTTTATTTCAGGTAAAAATAACCTGTGGAATTTAACTTTTTTTCAAGTAAACAAACGTACCAGTAAAATTAAATTTTTTTTCAGGAAGTCAAAGAGCCCAGTGGAATTTACCAGAAAAAAAAAGGTTTAAAAAGGTCACAATTCGATGGAATTTACATTGAGCCTCTTAAACCCTACAAATAATTGTTACCTGTGGATATCTAACCGATGTTTAAGAGAAGTTTACTGTCGCCCCTATACATTTTTACAATAATCGTACTAAACAAGTACATAATGACTGAAAGTGTAAAATAAGTCTACTTATACGCTATAACAATGACTAAAGCCGTATGAATCATGTATTGTGAGGTACATAACATTGAATCAGTAGTTTTAACTAGTTATAGTTTATAAATGTAAAATATTATTTAATTTGAGTTCTATTGTTTCATTTCATAATGTAAAAATTATTTTAAAAAGAACAACAATGTTATTTAAATTTTTTATTCCTCACATTATGCGACATCCATCGGAAATATTGCACAGACCTGGGACGATAGTGAGACAATGAGAGGGCGCTACTGGTACACGATTGTCGTCGTCGACGGCCGACTCGGGGCCGCCGTATTTTGCCGCACGTCGTCATTACACGTATGTAACATTCCCGTCGACGGTGGCGGCTATCAGCGGCCGCCGTCGTTGAATTGTCGTGTGTCGAAACGT
>PVMI01016133.1:0-11865 GCA_008528875.1 Aulacorthum solani
TTTTTTCTTATATCGTGCACAGTTAGCTTGCGAAATATTATAGTATTGGTTATTGTTGAATTATTGGCAATAAAAAATAGCGCAATGCAGATGCAATTGAAATTAATGTTTATTAGTTATCAAACAAATATGTAAATTACCAAATAATTGTCATATTAGTATTTATTTTTTATGGCCTGATTGTACATCATAGATTTTGTAATTAAATTCATGTATAAACAAAAAAAATGACTACATTTAAAATGTATTTATTCTAGAGGTATTTAAATATTTACAATTTAAAACAAAAATACAACAACAAAAAAGTAGTACTTTTCACAAAATAAAAATAAACCCTTTAATTTTAATGTCCCCACTTGACCTATCTATTTGGTCTTTGCGATTTGAAATATGTTTTTTAATTTTTTAAATGTTCATAAAAAAAAAATTACAATAATTATTATTAATAATGTTTATCTCATCGTGATATTATTTACATAGAAACGCTTTTGTCTGAGAGTGGTTAAAAGTTTATTCGAAAACGTTTGGAAAATTGGATTTTTTAATATAAAAACTCTATGTCCTTACATCCAGGATGTGTTGAAATTGAAAAAAAAATAAAAAACTTTTCTAGCACTTGTACAACTCTACTCTGCAATTTCTTTTGTCTGGAACTTGTTGTTTAACTTTGTATAAAGTTGCATCTGTAATATATATATATACATCGTCTGTGAGAAATTTTCAATTTACAGTGGAGGCAGGCTGATTGCGAAATATTGCTCACCTACAGGCCTATAATAGATATTTCCTTATCTTATCATACAACAGCCTCTCAAAGAGCCCCAACCGGCTTTTAAATAACATAATTAACGTCGCGCGTTATGGGATACGTCCAAGAACCCCACATCTCTTCAACAGTGCACTTAGTGAGAGTGTCAAACATGATACGGTATAGGTACACACACACATAATTTAAGAGTTTTGATTAAAAATTACTATTATGACTACTAATTATTGGTTGTGATCTATATACTTATCTAATTTTATTCACGCTTTTTAAAAATATGTACAATTTTGTATAATGTTCACCAGATGTCATAACAAAAATAAAAATTTCATTTATATTATCAGACAAATATAACTATAATCCCGGAGTTTTATTAACTTTCCCTAACGCACTTGAACCAATGGGCTCTACCATTCAAAAAAGTAATTAAAACTTTTTTACAGGTTTGATTTTACATAAAATATAAGAAAAAACAAAATACGTAATAACTATACATTTTGTAACAGTAGGTAACAATAAAATTGTCAATATACAATAAAGCACTAAGAATTCTATGAGAACAGGTGTATGTGCTCATTAATTTATCAATTCAATCCAATTTTCATAATATTATTATTTATCAGTAATAATTATAGAAAATATTTTAGATTTAAAACTATTTAGGAGGCCAAACCGATAAGCCATTAACGTTAGTCGGATTGAACTGATCAATAGTTAAATTAAAACTATTATTCAGTGTATTCTAGTGTAATAGGACTTAACTAATCAAAAAAAAATCATTAGATAGGTACCTAATTTTATGAAAGTAATTGTATACGTACTGCTCAATAGTAACATCATGCATGAATTAATTTGAAGCATTCTCAACATGTTTATTTAAAACAATTAAATATAATATTGATATACACCTGATTTTTGTGAAAACTAATATGGAAATAAAAACTTTGAAATGTTTAAATTTTGATCGATTTTAATAATACTAATTGAGTTATTTGTTTTTATGGCATAAATTGTTACACGGCGAGTTGTATAGGCAATATAGGTACACACGTTTCGTCGTTTACTCTTAAAATAGTATCAATATGAATGAATGTATGATAAAATAATCTATCTTGTTTTCACTAGTTTTAACACATCCATGTCGAAGTTTGTAAACTGTAGATTCAAAATGACAGTAAAAAAAAAAAACAAGTGGTGTCAAAATCTGACAGGTCAATAAATCCGAGCCACTCTATCCACTCTTACGAAATGCATGATCTAGATGATCTCCGACTGACGTCGACAGAAGATTCTATAACGTACTAAAGCACCATCATCTAGTTGGAATATGTTATTTTTTATAATGCCCGATGTTTCGTATATTTTTTGATGACCAGTAATATTTCAAACGATCTTTCTGAAGAAACTTTAAGCGCTTTTGGCAGTTAGATTTTTTGTTATTTTTATTCTGTAGGAAAACAAAACAATAATATTATTATATTTCAATGAAAACAATTTAGCGACCTATCTTTAGTGATTATAATATTACGGGTTTTGCTAGACACGGTGAGGATCTAATTCTGATGGTCCTTGAGGTGTGACTGCGATACATAATATTATAAAATGAACGGTATAAACGGTGCGCGCGCATACAGCTTCAACGACATGAAATTCTACCTACGGTTGAGGATCTAAAAGCATAAAAGGTAGTAGGACATAGTAGAGGTATATTATAATGGCCCCGGTGTGACAGCATAGTTGGCGCTATTCATGAGCAGGCAGAGAAGTGCAGATCATCGACCAGAAGTGATTTATAGTAATAGCAATAACAATAATAATAATAATAATAATAATAATATGCTAAACAGAGTTAGACGCAGCCAGGGCGAGGAAACGGGTGTCGATGGAAATACCGATTTCCGCAGGTTGTATTTCTAAACCAACGTACAAGCAGAAATATAAACAAGGGTACACTCAAATGCATTAAATCGTTTGTTTCATAATTTCTGAGTTTTAAACAACGTGCGTTTATTTTTTTCTTTCTATTTTTAACAATATTTATCAAAAATGTTTTTATCTTTTAACGGAAAACAGTAATGATTGTATGTTTCATTTTAGTTTTTATCATATGATTATTTTATATTGTTGATTATATTTCGAGTAGTGATACATTTCAGATATAGAAACGAAACGGAATATACTTTGCAGGCTTAACGATTATATAGGCCTGCTTATAAATTTGTTTTGAAAAAAAACACTTTTAAAAGCTTTAAAAAGTCAAAACATAAACGCAGCTATAGATTAAAAACTAAGCACTGTTGTTAGATACTTTAGAAAAGTAATTTTTCAAATAACCTTATTAGTTGTTTTCAAGAATAACGTTGAATAACCGTTAACAAGAACATTTTTTTAAACAAATCTCGACTGCTTGTGGCTTAACCAACGCTGAGGAAAATTATTTCTATAACAGTTTATTAATGCTTTTAGATTTAAAATTATGGGCAACAGAAATTTGTCTAACATTTAATTTGTGAAATCAATATACAAACACTTTTCATAAAGTACTTATGAGATATAAAATGTAATTTAAAAATCATAATTTGACTGTTAAAATAATACTATAATGTGTGCGCAATAGATGATTTCAATAAGATTTTTAAATTTTATTTTAAGTTTAAATTGTTTAGATCGTAATTGCATATTAAATAATATTCCAACCGAAACTCTAAAAATAATAATTATATATGTAGGCTATGGAATATTAAATCGTACACTGTGAAATTTAATCATTTTCAACCCAGCTTACTGTAATAAATTTTAAAAATTCATGAAACCCAAAATCAGGTCTGCAGAAGAACATTTGTTATAAGTACAACATGTACTCTATTTTTATTTTTGAAAATATTAAAATATCCACTGAATTTCTAATAAATATTTTATTTCCACTTTTTTATAAAAACTGTATGAATATATTATGTGTAAAAGCAATGCCATTTATTAGTAGTTTCCAGTTAGGGGTAACGTCCATGTAATATATGCACATATTTGTAACGAACAATAATTATTATTTGTAAGCATTTAATTAAAAACAAATAGATTTTCTTTTAAATAACAATAAATGACTACACTATGATTTTGTTTTTAAAAAATAACGATAATATGAAATAATGTAACATTTAACATTAAAAATTATTTAAATGTATATATATAATAAATTAATATATTAAGTTCTCCTATTTTTAAAGTGCTGTGCCTACTCAATGTTTTTTATTTTCATCAGCTTATATGTATTCTGCTCATTTACTTATTGTAGTTACTCACTTGTAAAGATTGTAAATTTTCATTAAATAAGAAAATTTAAAAAAAAAAATGTATACTTATAAGTATAATGATTTATCGGGACAAAAGAACGCCTACTCTTAAATATTATAATATAATGCAAACTCTTAAGGGAAATGGTTTACCCCGCAATGGTAATTAAAAGTTCTATTTAATGACAGAGTTATTAGAAAGTCTTTTTTAGTGCAAAGCATAATTCTTTTTATCCATCGCCTTGAAAGTACTGATACGTTAGAAGTTTGATCAGATCTTATGTATAAAAAATCTTTAATTAAGGTTGGGATTAAGCTGTTTTGAATTTATTCTTATTGAATAAAACATCTAAAAAAAGAGAAGAAAAAACACGTTTGATGATTAATTGTTTGAAAGTTTGAGCAAAGTATATTGCGTTTATTATCTTACAATATTTAATAAAATTAAATGTATTAAACAATTATTATTTTTATTATTCAAATAATAGAAATTTATGATGTTGGGAAATTAAATTTATTGTTTGAAATAACAATTTAAAATTAGTTCATCGAAAAAGCAAAACAATTAAAAACAAATAATGTTTGAAACTACAGTTATTCGAGCTTGAAGAATTTTATATCAAATTAAAAATGTCACGTTAAAAGTCCTTTTAGGCCTCAGAGGTCACCATTAACAGTATTATCGATTTTTCTCTTACGTACATTTTAATTAAATACTTTTAATTTTACTTTTCGTTTGCCATCAAAACGTTTTCAAGTTTCAGAATATTATATAATTATCTGGAAATAAATGATGTCCTTAAATTTGTTTCATGTTCTTGTTAGAACATTGTCATCAGTTATTTTTTTGGTTTCCAGTTTGTCTTTCTATGTTTACATCCAATGATCTAATTTTATTTCCATGTGACTATTCAACCTTTTTCTGTTTTTATTTAATCTTTATTCATAGACAATGCTTTCTTTCGAATCCATCCAATAACTAGTATACAAGATAAATTATGACTATGAAAAAGCAGAATAGTCCCCTCTTTCATCAGCGATGCCATAAAAAAACATTTATTGATAGGTGTATGCCATCTACCTGTATCTTTATATTTAATTTCCATATGGTGTAATTCACTATGGAAACTATAATCATATTTTCGCAGTTAGTATAGATACCTAAGAAAAAAAACCTAATTATGCAAAACTAATAACATGCACTTATCACTAAATTTTTTAAATTATTTTATCCCTAGGACTCATTTCATAATTAATCTTTATGATGTTAAACAAATCGCAAAGTACCAAACGAACGAAATCAATTGTATTCAGTATTGTAATAAGATAAATAGGTAACACTTTTATTTCATTCGTCGATACCTTCAATACAGATTACCGATTACCGAATATCGGAATTTGATCTCATTTTTATTTTGCTATTTCATCAGCTAATTCATTTTGTCTACTTTAATTTTCTCGTTAAATAATTATAAGCTGATATTTAATTAATGAAAATAAATTTTTATGATTATAATATTACTGTAAAGATGCCATAAATGTAAATAGAAAATTATATGACTTATATTTTAAGAGTCCTACTTTGAATTTAATAAGTAAATGTTTGAAAAAAAATATATATATTCAGTTTCAAGAATCGATTCATAAATTGCCAATATAATCGAAATCAAAATGTGTGTTACCGCCCATCACCAATATTTGATCATATAAAACTAAATACTTAATATCAACGGGACCATATTCATTAAAACTCGATCAGGCTTAACAAACGTGGTCCGCGAATACTGTTACCGAGTTGATAACAGACTCACAAACAGTCTGGAAAAAGTAGTATACACCAGGGCAGCTTGAAATTAAACGCCATAACTCATTTTCTCATATGTATTCAACAGATACCTGGTGCGAAGTGTGGTAGGTAGCGGAGTGAGGGTAAGGTTAAACTTTATGGTTTTATCGTCGTTACCCCATTGTTCACTAGGAATTTCCATCCCAAGCCGCATGAATAAAATCTACAGTACATGGAAAAATAGGAAGCGAAAAAAGAGAATAAGAATCGTAGCTTCCGGCTCTTTCTATTCTTCATATTTCTTTTTTCTGTTCCCCCTTCCGAACACTGTATTTTTTTCTGTTCTCAACCCAGAACTGCAGAAAAGGATATGACGGCAATTTAACAAAGTGGGCATCCTTTGAAGCATAATAATAATAATAATAATAGTTATAATAATACAGACTAAAAATATTTGGATATCCCTTGAACTCAGATCGACATACTCAATTTGAAAAAAACGTCAGAAGACAATAATAATAATAACAATAATAATCACATTAAAATAAACATCCATTGACACAAAAATTAAAACTTACAGGAATACGAAATGTATACAGACATACATACACTATATTCAATATAACTTATTTAATCACTATTTACTGTAATTAACTCACAAGCGTTGTTAATTTTGAATACGTTGAGAATTGATTTTTGAAGTTTGTTTTAACAACACACAGAAGAAGAATATCTTTTACAATTCTAATATAGTAATATGCAATGCTGGGCAAGCTTACAATTTGTTTTTTAATTTGCAAATGTTATTAGTTAATTAAAATAATTAGTAATTTCACTTAGTTGAAAATCAGTACATAATATACAATTTTGAATTAAATCTTTTATTTTTTTAAAAGCTTTACTAATATTATAGTAGTATAATATAGGTCTTGCGATTTAAAAAAATATAAATATAATATTTGAAATCGATTGCTTCTACCAAACAGATATATTTTCCTCAATGATAAATTCCAAGTAAATAATATTTAATAAAATGTAGCTAATACATTATTTTCAAAGCGATGGTAAAACATTTTTAATTTTGTTTCGATTATAATAATCAAATTCATTATAATGATAAAATTGATTACACAATATATAATATTAATTATTAATCATTTAAAAGTATAAAAAATAAATTATTATTATTATTATTATTATTATTTATAGACTATTATTTTATTTTATCACATTATTAGAAGACAATATTAGGTAATTATATCATAATATTATCAATATAAAAAGTAAAATAATAATATAATATCATCTTCCACCATCCATAAACCAAACCTCATAAAAAAATCATTTTTTTTTTATAATATATTATGTTTATTATTATTATTATTATTAGAAAAAAATGATAAAAACTGTTAGTTTATGAATAAGTATACAAAAGTGTATGCCGTATGGGATTCTGAGTAATTAAACTATACTTTTTCTGGTTTACACTAAATAAACGTGCTTTAAACATACTAAACACATAAATTATTATTTGAAAATGCTGTTCAAGTACATATAAGAATTCATTTCATTATTATTAGTANNATAAATAATATTATTTAACACAATGCTATATTTTTTTATATGGCCAATTGGTAAGGGTTAGGGTTGGTACGGTTGAAAAGCTTGTTTTTATGTAGGGCAAAAATTCATCGATGAGACCCGGGTGGTCCCTCATCCAGAAGCTTAGGACGCTGTACGATGCCTGTCTGCAATACATATCAGTGACTGTGGCCAACCTACAATCCACCCCAGGACTTATAATACAATATTTCTAATATAAATTATTGATAAAAAGTTCTAACAACAATTTGTTTTAATAATACTTCAAAAAAATATAATCTTACAAATTAAAAAAATTGTTTTGATCAAAGATATGACTCAGTCCTTGTAATTATATTAGGTCAGATTCATAAAATATTTAGACTGCAAAAATTTATCTTCTGTTATTTACAAAGTTGCTTTATTCATACAATTATCATACTCCTGTTTTTCTCATACTTTCAAAATGTTACAATTGTTAACACAAATTCAGAAGCCTAATATATATTTCATATTTTTATGTACCTACCTAATAATTGTTTAATGCTAACGCATTGACGTGGTTTTCCTAAACAACATTTCACTGTTTATTTGTTGTTTTCATATTTAGTGTTCTTTGAATTATTCATTTTTGTGTTTGTTTTCATTTTGAAAAATACAAAAATAATTATACAATTAATAACACAGAATCATACGAAATAACAACCATATTAGATTTTTTAGAGTATAAAATACAATAAAAAAACACAAACCAAATTTTTAAGTTATTTAGTGAAATTCATAGATTAAAAATTATTGTTTTATAATATTTACGAATGGTTCTACAAAGTGGAATTTATTTTACTTAAGCTTTAGTGCACCGTAAAAGTCGGTATTTTAACGACCACATTTAGTGTTATCGCTAACATGCATCGTTTTTGCCCATTCAGCATATTATAAAACAGTCAGAATAAAATTGACGAGTCAAGTATATAGAGACAATGACGGACATTATGTCACATGCAATGTTTAAATTAAATTTAACAAGCAGTTGAATAATGCGGCGCTACCAGGGACAATTTATCTGGTAAACTCGTGTGTCTCGTCCATTAATTTTAAATATTTATAATAATTTCACAGTCGAGCCTTGGGTGGAATCTCGTCTCTTTTTCGTCCTTCTCATTGTTAATCCCATAAAACTCCCTCCCATCATTCAATATTTCAATCAAGCCAAGACGTATGAGTCTCTGTGTTATTTTTGTTAAGATTATCAACAACAATATTATTTATACCTTAATACTCGATTTCTCCTCAATTATTGAAGACAATAATATTTTAAAATATGTAAATTACTCAATGGCCTTTGTAATCCCGTTCAAATAATATTGTCTCCAAGTCTAGAATGAATCACAATATTATTGACGGAGTTCTATTCAAAAGAATGGTTATCGGGCCATCATTTATTAAACATTATTTACCTCTGTGTATGAGAATTGGATTTTTGTAGGTCAATATTTAAAATAGATTCTATGTAGCTCTGCAAATAATCCAAATATATTTTATATGGATTTTTTTTTGTTGTTAAAGTGTACATTTAAATTCATCACGAGGATTAAATTATATCATCTCATTATATTATTACAAATAAAAAAGACTGGAAAAAAAAATTTAAATACCAGTACAAATTTAGACAGAAACGCTCTGTTATTTTTTAAATTAGTCTATATGACCGATGCACCAAAAATACGATATTATATAGGTCAGGCTCGTATAAAAAATTGTTAGGCAACGGCTAATGACATTTTTATTTTAACATCTGCATAGTCACTGGTGTAATCAATTTCAACTATCGACACTATTGGTTATAAATTCGCATGTGCAGTTTTAATTGACGTTTATTTTTTTTCATATGCACCGCATTCAAAAGTCATTAAAAAGTGCATTTGTAATGAAATTCATATCTACATAGGCACAACATATTTTATTTATGCGAATAATTATGCATAAATAAATTTCCATAATTATTAATGTTTGTCTCTACCGTTGTATAATTTATGGCGAAAAGTATACACAAAACGGATAAAGTAGGGTTCAACAAACGGAATAATTTATTTCTCAAAGTTTGCACTTTTTATCGATTCACAACAAAATTGCGAACGTCGTATGTGCTGCGTCTTCAGTTTAACCAAAATGATAAAAATCAATATTTCAGCCATAACAAAACATAATGTGCGTTGAAAAGTAAAATAAACAAAACCGGTGATAGGTATTATAGGAACTTTAACCCGGTTGTATACTGACTACACTCACGGTAGTCTGACTTACAGCACAAAGTCATCGTAATATTCTACACATAGAGCACTACTACACTACTACCACCCTACACCACAAGATAACGTTGCCATGTGCTTATTCACCTTCCGTTAGCGTATAATATTATGATAAAATAGTATCTGCAAATCATACAGAGTGCTTCATGGTTTTCCGCACGTTATGTTCGCGTGTTAGTAAATGGAATCAAAATAATTTTTTGCGTTTGGAGAACACGGAATTTTCGAAGGCACTTACAACATACATAAGTATCTCATAAATTCATTTTAAAATGTAGCTAATTAAATGTATAACATTTTGAAATAAAACTGTCATAAAAACTGCACCACGATAACCGTTATATCCAAAAGCACTTTTAACGGAATTGCGTTACACGATTTTTGTGGTATTAGAGAGTGGTGTATCGAAATATTGTAATTATAGGTAAGAAAAATGGCTTTCGTTAATCGGTTTTCCATTAAAACAGCAGTTCGAGGACTTGTCAACAAAGTAATTAAATCCAACGTAAGTACCAGCTCAAAATAGACCGTTTTCGGCTTCAGAAATACTCACTGACACGGTACCGTTCTCGACGCCTGCCCGAAGGTTCCCGGAAACACGCTGTAGGTGCGTCGTCGAACCCCGTCGTACAGTTTTCCAAGCCGGCAGTTTCCAGTCCGGCGCAGACTGTTCGGTGTGTTTGTATAGAGACGTTTACTTCCGTGCAGGTCGAGGACGGTTGCCAAAAAGAGTACCGACTTCACTGCAGCGCAGTAGAGCGTTTCGCTCGAGTACGCTCGCTGCAAAGTTACGCACTCCGGTCTCGTAATGAAACCCGGGAAAAACGTTTAAATGACGTAACAAATTTCGTTTCGACAAAAGAATAGGAATTACGCTGGACACGTAATAGCGTATGAGAGCTGCTGCCATTCCTTTCTTCTTTTTTTAAAGCCACGTCGCAAACAATGTGTATGAAAAAGAAGAAAAAAAACGACCGTCGAGAAGAATTTAAATTTCAAAACGCGTATTATACAATACGTCATGTACTCAGACGAAAAGTGTCTAGTTTAATTTTCTTTTTCCCTTAGAAAAAAAAAATAAAATTAAAGAGTTCTTCACCACCCCGCCGCCGTTTACACCGACGCTTTGGACCACACAACCCCGACTCGCCTTACGGCCCGGATAATAATAATTAACGCATATACCGCTCTCGTGCACGCCCACCACCCCGTAAGTAGTCTCTGTGTTATCTGGCCCGCGGTAACTTCCTCTCGCTTACCATACCATCGGCAACGGCACAACGGCCAGCCCTCGTCGCCGCAACCCTTGCCCAGCTCCCATGACATCCTACTCCCCCCCCCCAAAAAAAAAAACGTTCCATCCGCCACCAAATTGCGCGAGCTCTGTACGCCGCCGTTTCATGCTCTCGCCCATAATTCGCACGTATCCGCGTCCCATCGATTCCGTTTGTGGAAACATTCCAAGAACCGTGAAGTGGATTCGAAGCCAAATAACCGATACATGATTTATTACTGGATTCTAAAGGAGATAGAAAAAAAAAAACGAAAAATGAAATATTTATTTATTTTGATCATCTTCCGTGCGGTCGGCAACATCGAAAAATTATAAGTATAATTTAACATCATTTTGGATTATGAAACAAGCTAGTATAAGGCGACAAATTATTCTCCGAACAGTCAATTAGTTTTAAAATGATAAATACACTACAATTATGACATATATGTCGTTAGTACTTATAGTATTATCGATTAAGCATTTACCAAGTGTTCCATTATAGACTTTAAACTCTATAATATACGATGGTGATAAATGCACTAGACATATATACAGATGATTAAGAGCAACATATATTTTCCATTAGTTGGAAAAAAAATCACTCTAATGCCGTGTTCCCTACGTTTTACATTTCTCATTGTTTAAAATATATTTTAACATATTAAATAATATAACTATTCATCGTGAGCTTTTAAGAATTTGTACCTATTGTTTAAATTTAAAAAAATAAAAACAATATCTCATCGCCTACAGTCTGAAACATACTTACTAGTTTTAGTTGTACAATTAACCTTAAACGAAATTCAATAAATTGAAAATAAACACATTGATTACTGTTGAAGAATTTGACCATAAAT
>PVMI01016178.1:0-18595 GCA_008528875.1 Aulacorthum solani
AGACACATTTGAACAAAATGCAAATTTTCCAATCCAAAATATTAAGAACAACTACAAATGCCCCCTCTGACTCGTTAGAAATGATGTCCTTCACATAGATTACTAAGTACCTACTAACTTTACTATCTACAACAAAAACTTACATAGAAAATCTATTTCGTAACTTTTTCGACCAACCGAAAGCAATGTGCAATATTCTAAGTGACAAGCCTACACTCTCCGTCGTCAACTCAATCGAGGACACCCCCTTGATGTTCTTCTACAATAATATATTAATATATATATATATTAAATAAGTATATAACTATGTCAAATAACATAGTATCTAATTTTTTTTATTAGTGCCACATATTCTACTGCTTTGGTCATTATTACGTTATTGTTATTGTTGCGTCGTTATATAAATTAATGTACCTAATCATGTACCAACCTATTCTTTACATCGGTGAACTTGTAAGTTCCCTCAATCAATGTAAGCATTTTAAAATAGTTATTGCTATAGTAATATTTATTGTTTAATAGCGGAAAAAGAATTCTATTCACACGAGTACCAAATAACATTATGTTCAGATGATGACCATGTCAGGAAAACTTTATTTTAGTAAATAAAAATTAGGTACACAGTTCATCATTTTCTATTCTGAATATTTCCATTTTGTCGGTACTTATAACTTACTTAAGGCATGTATAATATGTAGGTAAACATACATTATATCGTCGTATCTCGATTTTAGTGTAAGTACCTCAATTCACTAGCAAATCATTAATTTTTTTTATAGATTTTCATAATCATTATTTTTAAATAAATTAACTAAAAAAGTGTAAGTTAATACAATATTGACAATTCATCTAGCTCTTTATGCAACTTTGCCAAGGAAAACATTTTACCATATTTTTCTACTTAAAAAAAATATATTGGATAGATAGCGTCACTGGTGTATTCTCATTTTATTGCCCATTATTTTAGACTGATGTTGGGGTCATAAAATTATTCTTATCGTCTATTCCGTAGTATGCTCTAATTATTGTTTTCGTTTGAATCCGTTCGGCAGTTTCCGAAAAAAAGCACTTTGTTATATAATACTAATTATATAACTCAACCTTGCCCGGGGANNGAAATGGAAATCCATTATCCAGGATAGTACTTAATAGGTAACTTTTTTTCCTTACGTGAACCTATTGCAACAGAAATAAAAGGATATGCGATTATGGTTTTAATATTATTATTAGTGGGCAGCCACCCTAAACTAACTGGTTCAATTTATTATCTAAACATTCCTCGAATCGTCAAAATCGTAAGAGTATTTTTTTATCCTATAAATCTCAGCTACTTTTTGCGTCTTTGCCTTTTATATAATAATATTATAATAGCTGTTGACCGTGGTTTCCTAATAGTTACTAGTTTGTTGTCCGAAATAATATGTGTGAAATTTGATGCCATTTGGTCAAAAACTGTAGATCTGCGTAATTTATATAAAACTAGAATAATAATATTTTGCTGTTTACGACTATTTATTAAAATCTATTTAACTGTAATTTCCGTTTTGCTTCATTTGAAATATTCTCAATTGGTTATCGCCAAAATCGGTCGAATATTTTCTAATTTACACATATAAGCTTCCACTTTACTTCTAATATAATATATTGTCATATCATATGTCAACCTTGCATATGGCGATCCACGCCTCTCAAAACCACAAAATATCTAGCCCAAAATACGTCAGAGGATGACTGCATAATATTGTGTATTTTCGGCATTCTTACTGCTCACATTCACTTCATATTTTAAAGTGTAAACGGTTATTTGCAAGACTGTTCTTGTACTGAGATTTGTTTCAAGACAAACTATTTTTAGTTATTGTATCCATAGGACATATAGGCATAGAGTTAATTGTTACAACATTATGTTATATTCTTAAATTAAAATATTTGAAAATAAATATTGTTCTGAGATTCTTAACTTCAGGTGTGTCTTAAAATTGTAATGTATTCCAGGTATTAATTCCATTATTAAAACTTTAATTCTTTCTCCGTATTTTTGATCTGCTTAATTGTGAAGAAATCGGTTTTATATTGTGACTATTTGATTATCCAAAGTTTGATACCTCCAAGTAAATATTCACTTCGGAAGCGGTCACAAAAATAGAATAAAAATTATAACATACGAGTTTATCTTTATTTGTATGTTGATAATATTATGGTAAATATTTTGATTTATTCCTGCTTATTCATAAATATTGCTTATTATTAATGTTGTTACTACATTATTCTTGGTACCTACAAGAATTATTATTGCAATCCATATCGCCGGAACACATTAAATTAATTGTTTTCTAATTACACATTCTGATATATTGCATTGTAGCCACAATATTAATAGTTTTAATGCGATTTTAAATAGTCGCAAATTAGGTTTCTCATAATTTATATTATTAACTTTTGTCTATGTTTCATGAAAATTAAATTCAGATCATAATAATATTTTCTTTCTATTTTGTATATTTCGCAGTTTGTTAGATTATATTTCAGTTATGGTTATTTTGAATTTCATTTCTCCCGCTCAATATGGTTTTTTTTTAAATTATTTTATCTAATTTTCTCATTCTTGTAAACGTAAGATTTCATATAATTTGAGCATTTCGCCTTATTAGGTTATTCGTAGGTAATAGTTAAAAATTTGAATTGCTTCCTTCAATATCAAGTCGTAGGTTTTTTTCCCAGTGACAATGAGAATATTAATGACAAGTGATTGAGATTCAAGTTGTTAAATGGGTATTGATTTTTTTTTTGCAAACATTTCATTACTGAGTGTTTGTGAATTGCATTATTTAAAAACCATTATTTGTATTAGAATAACAGATCACATAGAGAATTATAGAATATATGTTTATTACTATACATTTCTTTTAAAAAGTAAACATATTTCTTTTTAAGTTTAATGAACTTTGATATTCATATATTTATTAATACATTTACCTTATTCTATGTTATACAAAATCAAACACGCATATTGTTTAACCTATAATTAAACAGACAAGTTTTTGGGATTTTAATTTATTGAAAAACCAGTTTTACGTTTAGCAATTGGTACTTAATTGTTTACTAAGTATATTATAAAATATTTATCCGTAAAATTGTACCTATAATAGGTTTTTTAATTTTAATAATATGTTTTTAAAATATATTCAATCTTGTGTTTAAATAATTATATATAATTAATACGGACAAAAGCCATAATTAAATTGAATACATATTTTTAAATGAAGCACTATTCCACGATTTTAATGTACATATATACCATTTACTTATAGGATTATTATTTACTCGAAAGCAGGAGTTATTATTTATTATATGTTATAAATAAGTTTATTACTATTAAGAGAAAAAGTAATTCAAATGTATTTTTTATGAACAGAATGAGCATGTGTTATCACCATTAACGGCTTTTTTGTGTTAACCTTGTGGGAAAATAAAAAACATAGGTGTCCATTTTGTATTTTGGATGTGAAAATATTTAAAGTACCTATACAAAATAAAGAGATTTGTTCTAGTTTAAATTTGTTTAATGTGCGGAGTTTACCCTTTATTATATATTTGTATCTATAAGGAATAATTTTTATACGGAATCTATATACTAATATAAGTATTTTTAATATTATATGAAACATTTAAACTAAGGAGTAAATACACAAAGGTTACAAACTTCTTATTTGCTATGGCATATGATGAGACTGTTCAGTTAATTTGATGCATTATAAAATGTATTTTTCACACATTTATCTTTGTATAAATTTGATGCTACTGTATAAATTAGTTAAACAGATGTTATATTTAAATATAATTTCTATACAAATATACAATACATAGTTTGAGTAGAAAAAACGTTAATTAGATGTACAAGTATAACATATGTTTTTAGGTTTTATTGTTAGGATCTCAGGGTTATAAATCGTATTTTCGAGAAAACAAAAAGACTACCCATACAGATAATTCTCTATCTCCATACAGGCTGTACCTAACAAGTAACATTTTCGTTAGACCTCCCTGTAGACATTTGAGAACTATTACTAAGGTCTAAGGAGGAATGGTTAACGCAGTTCTCATTGCTTGTTTTATTATTCATTTACATAAATAATAATATATCATTTAGTAGGTACTTAATAGTTAATAGCTCTTTCCGAATATACTATGTCTCCTTTACTTTTTAGATATAAAAAAATAAGTGATCACATTTGTTAAATATTTTGGTTTTAGGTTATTTTATATTTTATGGGTGAACTGTTTTATAGTTTCAAGCTTAAATTATTATAAATGTTTAAATATAATACAATTTATAAAACAATAAAATAATAATGAAATAAAATATTAAACTATTTTCAGTTTCCACGCATAGTTATCAAAAGAAAAACGATAATTATATATATCATATATCATATTACATATTAATCTACCAGTTACCACTATATAGCAACTGTAAAAAAAATGTAATGTCAATCCAAGACATTCTTTGTTTACCTTAGAATCTAAAATAATAGTTTAGTTTACAAATATCGAGGCTTTAAATATATTTATCTGTTCATAAATTACATATTAATTATTGTCATGTAATGATTGTAATGAATTTTTAACTATATACAAATTACATATATATTTAAAAAAAAAACTTTTTAATGATTTTTATTTCCGAGAAATGCGTTTTCCAAAAAAACCAATTACTGTAAAACCTTATCAGCATCCTCGCTTTACAATCCACACTGAATCATAAATTATGTGTTATAACTTATAATTGTTCACTACTACTTTTAAGTATGTATAGGCATGCCCAAGTGTTTCATAATAGGTCATGCGTATACCAATGAACACCCACCTAATCCGACCACCATTGCCAAAAAATAATTTTCTTTATTTTGCGGAATAAAATTCCAATTTTAACATCTAGGGTAATATACACAGTCACATAGATATTATAATGTTTAACATATAGATTTAAAGTAAATAATTCAAAGAATATCTACGTATATAACAACGAAAAAAAATTAGTTTTTAGTTTAGACCAAAATATCTGCCCATTAATTTAGGAGTTAAAAAAAATAATAGTAGGTTTATAGCCAATTAAAAAAATATATAAATTATTATGTTTACAATGTGACATTGTGAACTTCAAAAATACTTTTGATGATGTATGTACAATGATATATAATAATTCGTAACTAATAAGCATATTATGCCATTATTGCTATTTAAAATAAACTTGTTTATCAAATGTTTACATTGTTTACATGTTTACATATGTGGTAATATTATATGTAGGTTATAATAACTGTATTGACTACGAAGTGTAAACATTTAATACACTTTAAATCAATTGATGTATAATTTATTGCAGTGCATGTGGGTGCAGTTGCACCCACGACAATTTTACTGTAGGAAAAAAGTATCATGCATCCACAGACCACTGGAGTAGCGAGCTATTTTAACTCAAACAGCAACAATTTTAGTTTACCCACCCACCCAATATTTTATAAAACATAGGATGTTAAGTTAAATTATGTTTATTATTTAATTATTATTATTTATGTAATAACAATAATAACAAAAACAAAAATTCTAAGTAATATTCAAAAACGTGAACCTCCCTAAAATAATTAAGGAAAAATGGGATTTTTTCGGTGTTACACTAAAAACCAAAATCGATTTTGTGGAAAGTTTTTGTTTTTCCGTAACTTTATTTAATCTCGACGTCTTTAAAAACTATTGAGAATTTTCATTTTCATTTCATTTTTCCACCAGAAAAAATACTGGAATTGAATAATAACAAACAATGAATAATAATAAACATTATATAATACTCGTGTACACAGACAAAAAATAAAATTAAAAAAAACTATGCATGATTGTAAAATTGATACATTCATCGCCTAATCTAACCTGACCTCAGAATCTTATATGAATATTATGTCAAACAAATATTATTGAACATGATAAAACCATGATAATAATCTGTCAATTTCGCAAAATGAATCGTAACATAATATTATTTTTCAAAGTTAGGTATTGATTAAAAATTTAAAAATATTATGAACTTTGAACTATAAAATAATTTTTATATGAAGATTTTTTTTTCATTTGATTTTATACCAAAAATAATTTAAAGAAATATATATCAGATAAATGTATCATTTTTTGTATAACTTTTGTAGTTTTATAGATACTGGATCCACTTTTTTCTGTTTACGTATTTTTTTGGTACAATATTATACGCATTTTTACCATGTAATTTCCGTGTGTCTTTAATGCAATTAAAACCGGTCTTTAGTTTTAACTTATGACGAACTACAGTGAAACCTCTCTTAGAATGCACCTTTAAATAGAGCGTTTTCTTAGGAATCAACTACTAACTGAACCCTCGGATTAGTGGACATTTCCGAATAGTAAACAAAATATCAACAACTGACAGTGTTCGGTATTTAGAAGTTTCACTGTACGATATACTTACCATTTCCACAAGCTACATAAATTAATTTTACACTACAGTATAGATGTGTTTAAATAAAATAGTTAAAAATATAATACTATTTCAATTAAAAACCAATTAAATAAGTAATATAACAAAAATATTTATTTATATAAATTAACTGAACAATACATTTTCTTATAATTTGGGTAGTAATATTTGATTACTTTTTTGAGGTTCAACTTCTAGCGATCTCTCCCCAGCCATTCCATACAGATACAGCGATATGTTCCGATTCGATGACACAAAA
Source organism: Aulacorthum solani (assembly GCA_008528875.1). Taxonomy (NCBI): domain Eukaryota; kingdom Metazoa; phylum Arthropoda; class Insecta; order Hemiptera; family Aphididae; genus Aulacorthum; species Aulacorthum solani. The sequence goes on from PVMI01016178.1 coordinate 6,765, forward strand.
AAATGTCAATAATAAACAGCTACAGTGGTTGGACTCCGGCGTAGACAATGTGCTGGGCTCAATTATCCTACGATCTCAATAGAGTTTTGATATTTTTTTAGATTTATTTTGTAAGGTACTGGCCTCCGTACAAAAAAAATCGTGATCATACGTGGTTGAACTGGTTCCCACATTTTTAATAATTGAAGTAGTTCTGCCCACTATTGTACATCCACGGAGTAGTCACTACTCACTAACAGTGAGTGTCGGATGATCCACCACTTAAACGCCACCAATTTCTAAATTTGCTACTGCCTCGCCGAAAGTTGCATCGATCGGCTGGAACTCGTCTCCGCTGAGCTTCCGAATAGCGCGAACAGCGAGTTAGTCAGCCGTGTTTCGGTTAGATCGAAAACCGGATACACCAGCAAAAATATTTGATCAGCTCAGATGTGCAAAGTTTGACATACCGGCTAAAATGCCGAAGAGGATAGGAACGGGGCCGATAATTATGAGTCAATTCCAAACAAGGTGACAACTTGGAATCGTCCTGACGCCCAGATTTGTAGACCGTTGAATGTTGATAGTCTTGGCGGAGCAGCCGACCAAGCCACGTAACCTATGCAATGCCGAGGCATTCGGTTTAAACAAACAGCCCGTTAGACGTTAGCCCGCCGTATCGGAAGATTTTTCTGGCGTACTACGCAGGACCGTTGTCCCTCTATTATATGAAGTCTTCATTGGTTGACGAGGCTGTACATTGTGACTACACTGGAAAAAATGGATGGAACGCCCAACATCTCTGTATAATATTATGGGTTGAACTGCAGATGGGCTATCCTGGGACGTCCCCAGTGGTAACACGGAGCCGGATACCCACGATGGTTGCAGGGTCGTTAAGGGTCAGCAGGTTTGCTCCGATTGATGTGACCCCGCGACCCTGCGCTATTTATTGCTGTATGTTTTTTAGTCGTTTTTTAAGTTCCGCGAATAAGACTTCACGTGTGCCAGAAACAGGAACAAGCCAACGGCAATGGGATGCGTCGGAAGCACGCAATCGGCACGATTGTCCGGCTCACGTGAAGTATTGTCGACACCTATAAGTTCGTAGAACTGGTCGACTGGCGGTGGCTAAAAAACATACAGCAATAAACAGGTCACCCTAAACGGCGCAGCAAAACATGCGCCGGAAGAATCGCTTCGTCCGGCTCCATATTTTGCGACGCTGTTTAGGTTGAGCCGGATGCTGGGCCACCTCCTGATCTGCTACTTCACTGCAACTATCATGGGTATCTGGTTCCAGATTGCCGACCAGTCCAAAACGTAAATGTATGTTTGGCGCAGAAGAGCATCGCCTCCGTGTCGAACGGCCATCGAATTCGCTTCTCTCCCGGACATCCGATGTTGCCGGAAGTTCCGGCGCCAGCACAGACGTACACGAGGTGTCAATTTCTTTTAAAGTAGCCACTACGGGAGAAATCACACGATCGTCCACCAGTGACGTATAATATCGAAAGTTTGGCCCGGCGTAATTCGCCACAAACATCTTCTGATGGGCTGGCGGTTCGTCTAGTCCAGGGACATCGACGTCGGACAGGATACGAGTGCTGGAGGGCTGCTTGGCCGTGACCATCAACGGCGTACCGATCTGAGCGTCTCCGGCTGCCGGTCGATGGAAAATCGTAGCTATATTGGGCATTGATTTATATCTTCGGATAGTCAGCCCGGTTCTAATCATCGTCGGAAATTCAGAGGGTATAACAAACTTAGCAGATCGGAGTTCTTCAAATACTTTATGCATTTTATCACTCTCCGACAACTGCATAACTGATTTGTCTTCTTCAGATGTCATGGTAAATAAAGTATACGACTTTGGAGTGTATAATGATATACCTAGTAAACTGCAGGCGAGGTATAGAATACGACACGTGAATGTTTTAAGGTAGTTTAGCTAATAACTAAAACAAGCTAATAATCTGCGAGAGACAAAAATAAATTTTAATAATCGAAATATCTATCACAACAATGTTTTGTTGATTTTGTATCGGCCAGAAAAATATTAGGTGGGTACTTGATTATTTTATTACATGAAGTATGTATTAATTTTTATATTATGGTATATTTAATATAAATATTTTTTAGTTTCTACCGAATAGTTTTAAGATTTACAAAAAAACTTCATTATTAGCTTGAATATAAGCATAAAATAAATCAAGGATATTTTTTTTAAATCTTACAATCATTATCATATGATGCATTAATACTTGAAAACTCTTACAAGTATTCTAGTTGACGTTGGGTTACTTTTGGTTTGTCTAACTTAACATTATTGTGCAACGCCTTTTATTATCAGAAATAGGCAATAATTAACACCATAACTGTAAAACGTTAAAAAATATTATTTTTTAAAAAACGCTTTTACTTTTATTATAATTTTGTTTGTTACAAAATAGTCATAAACTCACCCTCACATAGACTTCTGTTACTGATGTATGACAAGGACGAAGTTTCTAACATTCCTTGTCATTGGAGTAGCTTAACATACATTTATTACCAATGCTGTACTTGAAAATACACATTTAGTAAGCAATAACCATAAAAAAATTTTATATTAGAAATTAGAATGTTGTTGTTTTTAAAAAGTTGTATATGCTAGATGATGCAATCATGTAGACTAAAGTAGATAATATACTATACGTCTTATACTACATGTTTCTAATCAATCCTTTGGAGTATAGACTGTAAATAAGTAGTAAGTTGTGAATAGTCGTATAATTATCAATATATAGAATATATATAGAAATCCAAGTTATTCAATAACAATAGACAATATTACAATAGATACCATTGAATTATCAAATAATTATAACAGTATTGAAGACAGTAGATACAAAATGCATCCATTAAGATTAGATAGTATTATAATAAATAAGTAATTTATTACATGCATTTTCAACATCGAAACTTGAACATATTATAGAAAAAAATAAATGCATATAATAGTTGAAATATTTACGATTCCTTGGCTTTACTGTTTACAAATTTAAATAGAATGCAAATCTAAAATTGTTATGATACAGATTTCATTTTATATATTCCATAATATAATTGTAAGTGTAACTATGTAAGTTTTATAGTTTAATTTCTAAGAACTCGTCAAATAAAGTTATTTCTTAATATTATATTTGTTGAAATACTAATAGACATTAACAGTACTATTTAACTTTAATGATTAACCAAGTCCTAATGTGGGAAAATATACTCTTTTTAACCACCGTCAGAGGTAGAGGTCGTCTGAGTCCTCTTCACTTTAACCTCTGTGATTAACTAGGTACCAAAATACATTTATTTTTTTCATTCAACGTGTCCATAGTTTGCTTCTTTTTTGTAACTTTTGATATCTAGTTGATACTTTGAAATATACCACATTGTTTTAATTAAATTTATTAGTATCATACAAATTGTATTAAAACTATTTTGATTTCACTAATTAGTTCCTTACAGTAATTGTGGGACATAAATTAAAAACCTAATTTCATAATTTGTATAGATAAATTTATATTATTAGGTAAACGACAGATATGTATAAATATATATATTACTCATATATTTATAAATACTATAAAGTAATAATTATGAATTACTGTTACATGCTGTACATAGTGTACATATTTTAGTCTTAATATTTATTAATAAATTAAAAGAAACAATATTTAATTATAATAATTTATATGGATGATAGATATAATAAAATTATTCCATTAAAATTAAAAGGAAAAGCGTGAAGTGTATAAGAAAAAAAATAGTCATAAATCAACACAATTACATAACAGGTAATAACATATAAACATAACTTAGAGAGTTTACCCAATCATAAGTAGTTATGGAATATGTCTTATAATAATATTATGTAGGCAACAATAAAGGATACGAGCATATACAAGAATTTGTAAACTTATAAAATGTCTTATTAATGACAGTCATTATAATAAAATATTTAGGAGTAATGCATAATTAAATAATTTCGTTCAAGTATCATAATTAGGTATTGCTATTTACAACTAGTTAAGTATGTCATACAACATACATTTTTATTAAACAGTGTATAAACATTGAACAATGAACATGCACAAATGTACTGTCGATGACATAACTATTCTTAAGCTTAACATAATATCACGACTTGGATTTTCATATATTTTAAATAATGCATTTTTATATTATTATCATTTTTGTAGTATACGGGGTCGTAGTTATAACTTTTACTCCCATGTTCGATATGAACGACATCTTACTACAATAAACACTACTTAAAATTAATACCGTATATTCCTATAGTATCAGCGTGTTACATTTTCCGGAGCGGACTAGGATAATGAATATTATATTATATTGTATACTTATAAAAAGATTCTATCGGAACGAGACACACGTCGAGTGTACTGGTTTTAATTTTTAGTTAAATAAAAATAATATATTAACTGCGAAAAAAACTGACTATGTACAGAGATCCCTATATATTAAAATAATTATATTATGATGTAAGCCTTGGCCCGTAGGGACCGCTTCACGCGTCTTCGTCACGTTTACGAGTCGGTTAGGGTGTGTCGAGCGGCACCATCGCGGGAGTTGGCACGAGACTCTGCAGGGACAAGTATCTGGACCGGTCGGATACCTCGACGTTGGTGATGTGCTCGAAGCAGCACGGCGTCGATATGTGCGACTTGTCGGGGAGCCGGCGGACCGGCGCCGGTCTTGGTTTCTGTTTCCTTGCGCTCTTCGACCGGTTTCCGGGACCGGACAGCCGAATGTTTTCCGGGTCGGAAGTGAGCCGTTCGATGTTCGACCACAGCTGCTGGGCGGCTTCTGAACAGTCGAAGCTCAATCCGATCAACTGGGTGTGGTCGGTGGACAGGCACATGGTGTGGAACCCCTGGCTGGACACCTTGTACGAAGTCAAGTTGTCGATCGTGTCCCGCCACAGGGCGAAGCACGTGCCGCGCTCCACCAGAAGTATCTGGATGCGGGGCTTGTCTCTGGACTTTGTCTCCCCGCTGTCGTAGAGCACGACCGGGATCCCGGTGAACTTCAGGTCCCAGCTGCCTTCCGGAGACGAGTTGTGCACGTACAAGTTGGCCATCGATCCGCACACGTACACCTGTAAAGATTGTTGACGACATTATAATACTATACTATAATATAATAATAATTCACTATTTGTGAAAAATGAGCATAATGAGGTGGCATTTGTAGGCCGGGTGACGGGGGGGGGGAGGTAAGATATATTTTCATAGAGCTTTAGTTTCTGGCTTGGGTTTGGACTTTGGAGAACATAGGGCGGAGTCTAAGTGTAGATAAGCACAATTATTATTGTGATCGACAATATTGCAGTGTAAGTTGTGTTGCCTATGTGGACCGCCCGTATCACAGATGTAATAATTTATTTTACTCGAGTAAATGGTAAATTATTCAGCATATCAATCATACTATCACAAATGACTAATGAGTAATGAGTAATATAAAACTATTATTTATATTCATATAAACTAGCACGTTGATGTATGAGTTGCTGTTATGTGTTTGCGTTTTCGGTAATTGAACACGTCTTTATAATGCGGTGGTTTAGTGTACCACATTATTGAATTCTCTTACAAATCACAAGCATATCAAGATTCCTCTCTCTTCATATATATTACTTAATTGAACAAATTATGTTTATTTGGATTTAATTAATAGATTATTTATTTAGGTTAATGAAATTACAGTTTTAAATTTATTATTGCTTTAATTTTGGCTTATTAGTGATTATTACTTGCTCTTTAGAAATATTAAATCATTATAAGTAGGTATAGATAAGCCTGTTTCAATCAAATCATATTCAGCTAAATCTATTTCAGCTAAATCAATTATTACAATAAACTACATTGATAATAGCTGATAAGCATTCAAACTGAGCTATAAGGTCTTATATGGTATGCGGAGAAAAATTGTAAATTATTAATTTTAGAATTAATTAATTTGAGGTTTTTAACTTTATTTTTTATTTTAATAAATACTCAAAGATTCAAAGAACGCCATAATAATCATTTAAGTACTTAAATAATTAAAAACATATTTTATATACAACCAAACCTTTATAATATATTATCAAAATAAATCATAATTATACTATATGTATATAACCACTCACAAGTAATTTACGATTTTTATTTAAACGATACAGTTATCACATAATGGTATACAATACATTAGAACAAAAAAAAAAAAACACCATTTTATTGTATATCAGGTATCTTTATTAATTTGAGTGTCATTAGTCTTTTCTTTGTTAATTTATGGCTAAAATAAAATGTCACGATTAACACAAGACCTTTGTGTAGTTCACTTATATGATTTGTAAGCCTGCATACAATAAATCGATTATAGTTTATAAATATGTTTTATAATATTATAATGACAACTTTGTCTAGGAATTTTGTAATTGATCACATAATAGTTCAGCGAACCACTTAGTAGTTATTATGATAATTATTGACAATACTTATAAAATATAAACTAGCAAAAGATGCTTGTAAAAATAATTAAAAATAAAATCATGTGAAATATAGCACTTTAACTCAGTACATGGTATGCGGTGTACCTATGCGACCTACGCTATGCGTCTTACAACATTCACTAAGCAGTGCGTTATCGGTGGTAGCCAGTAGACTTGTATGTATAAGAGACAAATGTAACCGTACACTATAGGTAATATTTTACTCGTGTAATACTATAAATTTAGCAGATAATACCGATTATTTTATTCATTACTATGGTGTTGGTGAACTGAAATTAATTCTTTAAACATTTGACACGTATAATCCTAACGTATCGAGTTTTTCATTAAAATATTTAATCCCAAACATGCATCGAATAATCTGCATAAACATACGCTCGAAATAACTATTACACGCTGTATTATAACCGATTATAATATACAATCTCGTTTGTTTTAATTTCAATATATATTTTATAATATATTCACATAAAACAATTTGATAATAAGTCCAGTTAAAGTGTATACAGCATATACCTACACGTTTTATGAATATGAATTATTATAAATTGAACTACATAATCTTGTTTAACAACTAACGAGTTTGTAATGATATTTTTTTCAAACCAATATGATAAAGTAAGACATGTATAAGATAAGTTAATTTGCTAACATAAATTTGAATGTTTGACCAAAGAAAATAGTTAATTTTCTAGACTCTTGTTGTATGCTTAATTGTTACTTGTGTGATAAGCGCAACTGCCATTATAAAAATGATTTTTTAATGGATTTATGACCGTTATTGTAATATAGTTTAATCAAAAATGCGTATTTGATTACATTTAGATGAATATTTAAGTGTGCTGACGTTGGCACCTCATACTGACATCCAGTTATTCACCATATAATAATTACTTGTGTGGTGTAAAAAAATGAATATTAAAAAGTAGTTGTGAGTTTTCAAAATGTTAATAAGTTGTTCTTTCAATATATAAAAAATATTTATTAATTATGTACCTCCCTACAGCGTTCAGGAGAAGGGAAACATTCAACAGCAAGTGGGTATAATGTTTTTACTTTAGTCAGTTTAAAGTGATAAAGGCTTAAACTTTAAACCGATTTATAAAAATCTTATTCTTTTTTCATTATCCTCAATAAAATCTTAAAAAAAAATTAATAATCCTATAAACCAAACTAAAACTATTTTTGAAAATATATTTTGAAAATGTAAGTTATATTTTATAAATTTAGTATATACTTGTGTTTTTAAGCCTTTATAACAGGATTGCACTTGAAGTTGATCTTTGTCTGAAAGTTCAGCACTCTCTCCACTGCTAGCGCTGCTGCTACTGCTGCTACTACTGCTGCTGCTACTGCTACTACTACTGCTACTAATTCCCATGTGCGAATCCATATTTTCCGGGAAATTACCGCGGAGGGCCTGTTGTTGATCTTGTCTGTCCACGTTGATCAATGAACAAGCTGCATATCCAGATGAAATCGAATTTGGGGACACTGCAACGCCAGGTGGCATGTTTGGATCCTAGAAAAATAGAGATGTACATTAATTTCTCACAGCACATTAGTTTAACACAGTAACAAGTATTCTAAGTTCTAACGCTATATAAATTACTCTTCTAAATTGTCAATAATTGAAATTTCTATTGGTATAAGAATAAATTATACGTAGTATATTAGTGAGTACCAAATTGAGTTTTTGTCATCATTTTTGCTTGGAATCGTTTTTGTTTTCATCACACAAGCCTATTTAAAATATTACGTTTTGTATGAACACTCTTTTCACACTTCAGTTATCAGTATAACGATAATGATATCGGTTAAGTCGTTAAGGCATTTATATAGTTACTATTATTCCAACAAGCCTATAATATAATAGGTGTACAAAAAATGAATTTTCAATTAGTGAGAAATGCAGTGGGAATAATATATTATATGGAACAAATAAAAAAATCAAGTTCAATTAAGGCGGCTTCTCTCCTCTTTCTCGCTCAAGCAAACTGGTCACAAACTCGCAAGAATGCAGTCATTCGAGTAAATAAAATTATGAACATTACAGCCTACCAAATGCACAACGTTCAAATAATAACGGTACGATGAGTATTATATGTGTTGGAACGGAATTATTATGATGAGAATCTAATGCACATTTCATACAAGTAACGGCGGTGATGAACACCGTGACGTTAGATATTGCAATGTCATAGGTCATAATAGTATGTCAAATGTATACACATTTTATAATATTATGGTGCTCTGTGCTCTATGTGCGAACAACGTACACAAATTACAATGGTGTAAATTATGTAATACATTTTATAGGCTCTTGGCAGATATATTTAAACTGGAAACCTTTAATAGCCTATACATATACATATATATATATATTATGTAATATAAGTATATTGTATATTGATCAAGTATCAACCCATGGTTAAAAGTCAACTGGTATTTGTAACGCAACGGTAAGATTGCTTATGACGTACTTCTTGTAATATTATTTTACAAAAACAGTAACCTAATCATTTTTTAATCACTTGTATGCTGGTATAATAGGTATATAATATGTCGTGTTATAATAATTCCAGGCATAAGTTCACGGTGAAAAATAGACAGTAAGTTAAAAATAAAACGAATTAGAGCTATTTAGATGAAAGCTTTACCTAATCGAGAGACGTCTGTAAATATAACTCATCACTGAATTGAGTCACCAGTCTATTGTTTTTTTTCAATGACGGTCAAACGGGAGAACATCATCAATACTATCATAATATTATGAAATTATAACATTTCAGGTACAGTTGAGTATAGCATGATATTGCAGCATAAGTCGTACTGAAATCGTCAAAGTGTTAAAGTGTTGATAGAACCGATTCAGCATAAAATTCTACTTGAGGTTATTAGACCTATGTAGAGCATCTCGAAGTGTACCGTTCGTATTTATGTCCGTCGATTGTATTCGCGGATCACAATAACAGGGAAATTCGACAAACAGGCAGCACATAGAGAGTTTAGTGCGTCATGTGTTTTTTTATTGACGTACATAATATAATAACGTGTTGTCCCGGTGTCAAAATCTATATCAATTGCGTGTAATAGGAAATATTATTATCGTTTCCTCCAGCTCGCGACAAACACGATTTCAATGACACAAACTGATATCACATAAAGGTGGCCCGCGATGCATGCATAGGAAGCATGTACGGTCGGCGCTTATAATAATAATATTATAAAGTATGTGTTTTGATAACATGATACATACGTCATAAAAAATAAACGAATTTGCAATATTTCGACATGGTCGTACCGATAGTAGTACCGGTACTGCATACATGGCGATTATCAAGAAAAAAACTCGAATGCACGAACACTATTTACCTGCAGAGGTGACTAAATAGCGACTCCCGTCATCGACTTATTCAACTCTATCATATCGCCGATAACTAAAAGCTCAAAATCAGCTGTTAACGAATTTTTTACATATTAAAAAACCCGTAAGACCGCCAAATCATTAATACCGACGTTTCAAAATACACGAATTATTGCATCTTCGGAAGACTTTCAACTATAGAAGTATTCAATCAGGTACCTAGGTTGGTAACATAAGTGATATAGTCTCGTCCAAGGGTATACCTACTCAAATACACTGATTATCTACACCAAACACCTTTTTTAAAGTAAAATTCTTCGAATATAATAAATATATTAAGTATGAATAAATATACTGTATATTTCTCTCATGTATAGTTTTAGGGGTATTCTACTATTTAATAAAGCTGTATGTTCATCATGGGGGTGGATCTGTAAATGAAAAAAAGGCTGGACACACAATATGCACTCGTTCTATAATAGTCATAGGAATATAATATAAAATAAATATTCGTTGTTTTTAAAAACCAACATAGCTCAACATAAAATACAATAATAATTAATAGCTTTAAGAAAATCCAATTACCTAAGAATGCAGTTTTAATTTAATCAGCATTCGTATACTTGTTTAGGTTTTTCCAAAAGGGAGGAGGGATGAAATTTTATTTAGCAGTTATGATGATAAAAATCGTATTTTATATCATAACTGTATTTAATTATTAAAATGTGAAAACGTTTATAATAACAAATTAGCTCAATCCAGAGGCTAATTCTGGATCATGCAAGATGCAGATCCACTTTTCTAAACCGTTGGCACCTAAACTATTCATAGCAGTTTTTATATCAAGTATAGACTTATAATGTATACATTTATTATATAATATTACAGCATTAATGTCAAATGTCTACCGAATCAGCTGTATCTATTATAGATACAAACGGTATGCCTAATTATCTAAATTGGTTGAATACTTAAATTCGTTTCAACGATAAAATGGCCTGCCAAGCAGTGTATCAACATTTCGACCTTTAATGGTGCATAATATTATGTGAACTAATTTTTCGGTGGACGTGAAGTACAATAATGGTTCAATATGATTACGGAAATTCAGTACACGTCGAGAGTGTATAGTAAATATGACATGGCACAAACCGATTTGAATGTATTCCAACTACTGAATAATGATCTAGATATCATGCTATTATCGAGATAATATAGTGTAATAACACTTGAAATCGTGTCGATATTGTTATTGACATATAGCGATTTATTTAAATTACGTAAGTGTCTACGTATAACGTATGAATCACCATCAATTCGCACAGTTAATATTATTTCAGGTCGCAAATGCAATAATGTAATCAATAATGTTATTAAATACTAATTAACGAGTGTAGGTAAGCATTGATTAAAATACAACTGTATATTTAATCAATGGTACAAGGTAGCATATTATAAAACGTTAATTATTGGTACACAGTGATCTGAATCGGATTTGATGCGTTTATTTTGGCACAAGTGCACCCAGGCCAACTGGTCGTACAACCGTGAGATACTAAGATGTAACATCCGACTTCTAATTGTATTTGGTGGTATTATGATTAATAAAAAAAAATAAAAACAACAAACGAAACGATGACAATCATTACGAACTTGACCGCCAATTAACGGTTTTCGCGTTTACATATACGAAGTGCTACGCTGGGTAGGTACATGTTGTCGCGTGCGGCCGACCAAAAACTAGGCCGATTCCTGTTAATTGTTATCGTTGTATAAATCATCATTTATTATGACCGCCAACTACGATAATTATTATCATTATTATGATATAATTTCGAAAACAGTTCGGACAGGTTTTGGTTCGATAATTATTCGTATACACTTGCTGCAGCATCCGCAGTCGAGTTTTCCGTTTTTATTATTATTATT
>PVMI01016198.1:758-17961 GCA_008528875.1 Aulacorthum solani
ATATCGTGGAGCGAACCTACTCCGAAAGTGCATCAGATATATCAGAAATAAATGCTGTGTGGTACAGATTTCTGATTATGACCTTGGAAGGTCGATATATTGGTGGCATGGAAGTGTGAAAACATGCACTGGTGGCCATTAGGTGTTGCGAGAGATTACATTAAACATTTGGTGACCTTGAGGATGAACAATCAGAAAAGAAGACGTGGACTTGCGTGTGAACCCGTTAGGGTCGGTGATTTGTACAAATGTGTTTTTGAAAACGGAGTAGTTGATTATGTTTTGGACATAGATAAGCGAAGCCCTGGAGTTGTCCTAAGTGTTGTTGGTGAGTGGTAGATAAATTTATTAATTATATTAAAAGTATCACAAGAAGTGTCGGATTTAATTTCACTGTCCTCATTGTTCGCCAGGACGACGAATTTATTTGGCAAAACAATTGACTTGGATTTTTTTGTCTCATTTGGATAGGTGAATTGGGAAATGATGATGGCAGCAACCGTTTGAGTTTAGACATTTTTGGAGAGATGATGTTATCCATTTTTAGGAGAAAAAACGATATAGAATACTCATATAGTTGTATTTAATGTTAACACTCTTATTAAGTACCTAATTTATTTACCACGTGTTGAATATTTTATTTTTAATTCTTATGATTGTATCTGACCTATCCGTTGTTTACCGGTTACCATTTGGTATTGTCTCGCGTTTGTTCTATTTCTTAATTACTTTTACTTTTCCATCTGCAAGTTGATTAATGCGTAACAATATAGTACAAACATATAAATATTACCTACAGCAAAGGCGGGAAGTAAGCATTTTTATTTTATAAATTGTCTTTCCGCTTTAATAGAGCCACACGTAAACTATATCTTGTCATACCTCTGCCGCCTTTGAAACCACCTCTATCGATAATACAGTGAATGAACTTACCGTTCTCGCCAAGCTATTTCATAGAACAAACAGAACAGTACGAGAGTAACCTACCTACCAACTAGTATTTGATACAAAAATATATTAGACAAAACTTATCGGTACATTCATATATCTGATTTGGACAGTATAGCATTTCCGACCTATGTAGCATCGTAGGTTTAAAAGGTCATTTTCCAACGCTTCAACCGGCATCCAAAATTAAAATGTCTGTGCAGGCGTTATAAAAAGTATATTTAACTAGGTACCTACTTTTATTTATTTTAAAATGACTTATTGTAACCTTTTTCAACTGCTTTCAAAATCTCTGTTGTATAAACCATGTTATTTGAGTGAAGTATTTTATTGATTTCATGAGAAATGGCATCTGTCATATTTAAACTCAGAACGCAAACAATTTCGATTATAGTCGACTGTATCTAAAAAAAAATATCCACAACTTAAACATCACCTAATTTAGCTTACAGATTTGCATTGCATATTTGCATTCATAATTTTACTTAAAAACAAATTACTTTTGGGTAATAGGGCACATCATTGCATCAGGTAGGTATAATAAGTCTGTGGCTGGGTGCAAAAAGGGTCAATGTGAAAAAAAGTATATAGGTACTTTTTCACACATCAATTTATGTATATATATTTTTAACCTAACCAACTATAACTATTTATTCATAAATTCATATGGAAATGGACAATCTTATATTTTAAGCTGGTCATATTAATTCAAATACTGAAATACATTGGTCGTTTTTCCAATATTACTAACAATAGTAATAAATAAATAATAATAAGTACCTAATAGAAAATATTAATTAATCTAAAATAAGAAACCAGCATAAGTAACAAAAAAATTAATAATATATTGATAGTTACTTAAATATTTAAATCATCATAACCCAATATCTTTGTTTTTTATTTTATTAGCTTTATACCGAAAGTTATTTGGAATAGCTTTCGACAGTTAGGTACACGATAAATTATCATTGGAAATACATAGTTAATTGGGTATACAAATATACTATTGAGTATAACTCCTATATTCTCATGGATTCTCCGTGGATTATCACCTATTATCCGTATTCCATATAATACACTAAGTTTATAATAATTCTAAGTCTCGAAAACTACTCGCTCGAATTTCGATTTAGATAAATCAAACTTTAAAAAAAAATCATCTGTTCAACAATTTACGGGAAAAAAGGATGGTTCTTATTTGAAAAGATAAGTTGTTATTGGCACAGGACCCTCCTTAAATGGTATTGAAGTCCAAGTACTTAATAATAGGATAGGTTATTTAGGTGCCTATTTAAAAGTTATAAAAATCAGAATTTGAATAAATTAATTATTGAAAAAAAAACTGATCGAGAGAACACATGCTTAAAATTAGGTACTTACTTCTCACCAGTATTCAAGTATTTATTGCTATATAATCATAAACACTAGAATATATCTACCTATACGCCCTACATCATACATGGAACCTACATCCTATATGGATGTTTTTACTGTGTGGGTAATGTATAATAAAACACTTACTATAGATATTAATCCGACGATGATGGTACCGAGACGTAAGGGCAACCATGTACAAAATGTAAACATCAACGGCATTTTGCATTAATTGAAACGTAAGCATAACCATTGAATTGAAATCATTAGACCGATATGAACAGCTTAATAATGATAAGCATACCTATATATGTACATCTGGGGTTTAGAATATTTCAACTTGACCACAATATTTGTGTAGTATAGACTATAGTGTATAGAACTGTAGACTAAAGGAAAATGTACGTAGGTACCTATAATAGTACACCACACCCCCATTTAATACTTTTTACATTTCCGTAATTGAGTATATTGATTTCGTAATTATACACATATTTCGTATAAATACGAATATGACATGTTTCGATAATTGGATAACGACTGATCTCAACCGAGATAATGCCAAAATGGACAAAACCCTGTAATATAACAACTATTTGTAACCTTCGATACCTACATATATAGAACATGTAAACATATTATTATAGTTCAGCTTTAGTCACAAACCCACAAATCAGAATTGAATTTATACTTTATAGGTATACCTATAGAATTTTTCCAGTATACAATAGAAACCTGAATGTATGTCAAGCCAAAAACCAAAGCTAAAACAATAAATATCAAAAGTCCATGATAGGTATCGAATATGGCACAGCGAAAAAATAACCCCGGAAATTTAGACCCCAAAAAAAAAGTACCACGGAAAAAACCCAATATGAGGTTTTGCAAATTAATCTAAATATTAAAAAAAAAAAAACAATTACAAATTGTTATATTCCCACAAATAACGGTTTAGCTTTTTTGCCACTAACTAGATCAAACGAAGGTATTGACTATTTAAAATTAAATATACCTCTTGGTACGGAGGATTTATTTAATTATTTTGATGAACGTACCTACGTGAGTGGAACGTTACGTCGAGTAATAAACAAAATGTTTCAAATTTAACCGATTGACGTTTTCCAGCAATAATTCCTCCGGAAACTTGGAATGTACACCAAATAACTATACAAAATAATCAACATAGGTACCAATAATGTTTGCGAGTCATGGATCAATAGATTTAGTCATTTAGTCGGAGTAAAACACCCATCGATTTGGACAATAATCAATAAAATAAAAAATGAGCTGTCAGCTGACCGTGCAAAACTTGCTTTGCAAACTGTAACTGTAGGAGAGTCCAAAACCAAATATTCTAAATCAAAAACCGCTCAAAACAGATTAAAAACCTTATGTGAACGGTTAAATTCGAATAAAATTGAAGTAGACATGTTTTTGAAAAAAATATACTTTAATTTAAGAAAACGATTATAAAATAGATAATAATATTATATATAATTATATATTTTTTAATATTATTATTTACCGTGACTGAAAAAAATGTTGGTTTGTTTTTAATTATTATTATATTATTGAAATTGTATTGTATTACACATTTATGGTGAAGGTAGGTGTGAATTTAGGTAGGTGCCTGGTATAGCAAAAGGGTTATTTTTCCGGGGTTATTTTTTAGACAAATCATCGAGTATAGATTACTACCATAGGTATGGTAAGTATGTACATGCATAATGTTTTAATGTAAACTGTTTATATTTTTCCATCTAAAAAATCAACTGATTGAAAGAGAGAGTTGAGTTTTAATTTATACACTTATTCATCGCATTTTTAACACTACCTGAAACGTATACCTACTTACCCAAGTCCTGAGGTTCTACAAATTTCAGTATGATTTCATGTGATTTGTTGAAACTTAATTCCCATTCAATCAGTCAATTTTTAAATAAATAATAAAACGTAACTCAAAAATGAAAAAAAATTATTTTGTTTTATCATGCAAATGCGTGAAAAATGAGAAAAATTTTGATTTTTCAAAAATAAGTATAATTTGAATTACACATTTAATATTATATGCAGTAAAAAAAAAAAAACCCAAATCAAGTTCAAGGTTTTGTGCTTGAAATATGTCCCATTACTTTTGTCGTTGAACACACTGTAATAGGTAGTACCTAATTTAAGCACAGAATATTTGTAATCTATTTCGTGCTTTAAGTAAGTAGGCTATCAATACTTTTATACCTATTATTTTAACTTCTAAGCTAATTAAGAAATGTATAAGTATAGGCTATTAGTATATTAATGAGTACCTATTGATTTTATAGTAGATATTTATTTAGTTTTTTTTATTTATTAAAGTTGTTTTTTTTTTCTGGTTGTAAAACAACTCTGAAAACTGTACGTTCAATATTGAACATAATATGTTGTACATGGTGAGGTTTATTATTTTTATAGAAGTTTGTGAGTAATAATATGGTACTTACCTAGCTTCAAAAGATATTTTTTTTAATTTGCCCAAGTGTGTTATTGTGTTCGAGCTATTTATTTATCTACAAAAAATATTAATAAAATATGAGTCACATTCCTCAAAATCATTATTTAATTGTGATAATTGATCATAGGTTTTAAATGTATTATAATTTTGAGCGGAAAGTGACAAATGTTACTGTTCTTTGACAGAATTTAACCATAACTTAAATTATACAAATCTAAAAAGTTAAAATCCTTATTAGTATGGTGATTTTATTATAAATGTAAATTTGTACCATTTATTTCAAAAACTCAATAGCTTAAACTGTCTATTTAACAAAAGATTTATTTTCCTTACCCTTGCAGCAGCTAAGCTCTGGAAATGAAGTTCTTACTGGAAACACAGTATTACCAAACTTGAAATTTTGGAAGTACAAAATATTTTATTATTTAGAGGAGCAAACATTTTTACCGTAGCTTCATGGAATATAAGATTTAATTAGTTGTAGGACTGGAGGAATAGGTTAAATCTATTTAAAAAAAGTCACTGAACTTAATTGTAAAAGTGTGTTTTTACTACATCGTGTTGCTGATTTAATTGCCTCGTCCCCCGAAACGAAGAAATACTGTTCCGCAGTATTCCTCGACCAAACATTCGACTCGGTCTGGCACATCGGTCTTCTATACAAATTAAAAAAAATCTTTCCTGGGCCATACTATATCTTACTTAAGTCCTATATCGAGAACAGATCATTCAATGTTAAAATAGAATCCACCTTCTCCGACTCTTACGATATACTTCTGGCGTACCTCAAGGAAGTGACATTGCCCCGTTCTTGTACATCATATTTACAGCGGACATTCCTACCACCGAAAACACTACTTTGGGTACATATGCAGACGACACTGCCATTCTTGCCACTGACTCCGATCCAGACATTTGCTCCCATCAACTCCAAAACCATCTCAACATGCTTTCAAACTGGTGCAACACGTGGAAAATCAAAGTAAACCAGCTTAAATCTACGCATATCACCTTCACCCTCAGACCTAAGGACTTTCCTGAAGTTTCTTTTAACAATTCAGTTATCCACCACTCAAGAGAAGTTAAATACCGAGGGCCTGCTACTTGATAGGAGACTCACCTGGGGTTCTCATCTCAAAAACCAAAGGAAACAGCTTAACTCCCGCTTACACCTCATCAGACCTCTTCTCAAATCAAACATTAACCCGTCTTACCATTTACTTTTATACAAGTCTCCTTCAACCAATGTGGACATACAGAATCGCCCTCTGGGGCACAGTCAAACCATCAAACCTTCGGACAATTCAAGCTTTCCAATCAATATATCTTCACATGGTCACCAAAGCACCTCGGTTCGTCACAAACGCCGCTTTACATTAAGATCTCAAAGTAAAATCAATCAACCAAACAGCAATTACATTCTACTCAAGACTTCACTGTAAAATGCAAGGCCATCCAAACAATCTTTTATTTTTTTTTTATTTTTTATGAGATAATATACAATCTATACTGTATAGCACAATAAGTATATGTGAAAAGTGTAGTTATACATGAATAAACTTGATTAAGAAATCACCCTATGGTAACCCTATAAATTGAACCAAACAATCTAATATCCAATTTTCACTCAAAGTATCTTCCCGGCAACCTTACCTACCAACTAAACAGAAATTGGGCCCAGAGACCTTATCTAAAATTGTTTCATATTAATTTAACTAGATTTAAGACTCATTAAAAGGTAGCTCAACTGTGAGCTTCCCTTCACCTCCCCATCATTGTCATCACTCCCTCCAATTCACTCATTGTATAAAATTGTATTGATAGTAAATTTTCAATAAACGCTATTTAGAAAAAAAAGTGTGTTTTCCACAGCATACAACTTATTTTCTGAATAAATAACTAGAAATTAGATAATTTAAATAAGAGCGACTTGTTTCCAGTCATGTAGTTGATAAATTAGATAAAATAAATTTGCGCTTTAGTTTATTGACTGGTGGGGGGGGGAAGGTGGTTCTTCTACAGCTTTTACAACAATTATTTTACTTATAACACAGTAATGTTGTATATCATTAAATGGCATAATGACTATTATCTTCTTGAAGAATAAAAAAAAAAAAAATTATGAATTGTTTATATTTTAAGTATTAAAAACAACACATAATTCAACAAAATTGCTTTATTATGTTTATTTAACATCAAAACTGAAATTAAATAATTAGTAACAATGAAGAAACTAAAATACATTCGAACAATGTATAGATTATAATGGTTCAGCTTTTTTGAAAATTGAACTAATAATTTGTTCATCCTTGTTAACTGTGATAACTTCACTATTTTCTTTTGGTTTGCTGTAAAATTTAAAATACATTTTTACTAACTGATTTACAATACTACTTTTTTTTATAAATATTATGTACCTGTTTCCTGACCATAAACCATGTTTATTGACAAGTAATAATATCATCAAGGCTGGTAAATGTATAAGTGAAAATCTAAATAAGTTACGTGAAGTCTTACTGTCAGACTTTTGATGAAATTTCCATGCTGTCAAAAAAAATATTATGTAGAAATATACTTAAGAAAATTAAATGTTCTTAATACAAACACCAAATATACACACCTAAGTACACAAAATAGGCATTTAAAGGAGAAACAGCAATTGAAAAATAAATGTTAGTCAATTCACATAATGGTGCAGCACAACACAAACCAAAAATTCCAATAGTGTAGCGTAATGCCGTTCTTCTACATAAACCTATAGTAACATGAAAAAAAATTATTAACAATTCAAATAATACAATTAGTATAATGAGTAAATTTGATAAATGGTTATTGACAGACAGGAGGCTGCGTATATGGGTAGGCACTAGGCAGTACCTTTTAAGTATTATTGTTTTTTTTCTTTTATCTTAGTGGGTTACTAAGTTACAGTCTTTTGATTCTTAAAGTACATTGCCAGAAAGTGAGAAGACATAACTAATCATAGGCAGATTGATTGAAACTCCTGAAACGTTTTGGTATTGGATGGTTTTGAGGGACCCCAGAATGACGGGACTGTATGTCCAAATAGATCAAAATATTAATGTAAGAGAACAATTTGTCAGATAGAATTTAATTAAAAGAAAATAAGGGGCAGGTAGGAACTTTTTAAGTTTGAACAATAGTAAATTGTGCCAAACCTGGTTGAAGGTTTGAGAGATGTCTAGTAATACTGTTGTACATTTATATTTTAAAATTGTATTATTGATTATAAAAAAATATTAATTGATTTAAACCTGGATTAGTAACAGACATCATTCTGTAACCCGCTCTTGAGTAATCTGGTCTAAGATTCCAAGAAAGTGCATTAAAATGTGGAAACTGCCATGCGAAAAGTAGACCAGCAAGTAATAAACCGCCAGAGTCTATCACACCACCTGTACAACCTGCCCATCCCATTAATGGAGGAATAGCACCAACTAGAAATACAATAATTAATTATATAATGATTAATACACAAGATTTAACACGATACATAAACCAACACTACTAAATATATAACGATAATAATTAAAATTTAATTACCTACAGAACCAATCCATGTATTTAAAATACTTAGACGTTTCATTGGTGTATAAATGGACGTATATAAAAACAGATTTGCAGCACCCAAAGCAGCAGTTACAGGATTTACGCCATAATATAAAGTTACTAATCCCAATGATCCACTAACTGCCGCAAACGTAAGAGCATGTATTGGTCTACAAAATTAATATTAAATTAGAATCTAACAAAGCAACTGAGTATTGAGTTATATCATTTTTCTGTATAATATATAATATATTTGCCTTTTCAAATACTTTCATTAATTTTTATTCTTATTTATAATCTAAGTATAATATAAACCATCATAAGTATATGACAGCTATCACAGTAAGTGATTTACAATAAATCTAAAAATAATACAAACTGTTTTTAAGTAGATTTAACAACCATAATAATAATTATATGGTATAATTTTGTATCCTCATCTAGGAGTTATTAAATGATTATTACGGTTCAATATTTTGTAATGAAAACTATACAAATTTGAATAAGTATGTACCCGCCACTGATTGAAATTAATAGTTCAATTCGACACCATAAAATATTAATATCTTAGCGACTCAGGTAACAACATCCGCCAAATACTACCAAGGTTCTTGATAAGCTAAACCAATGACCATAGTAACAAATATTAATTGTCATAAGCTATTAGTAAACAATAATGGAAGTTTCATACAAAATCATACCATTTAACTAGAATATAAGACTTAAAACTGAGTACAAGTTATTCTAGGCATTTAATAGGCTTGAATTGATATTTATAGGTACATGGAATGAAATAAAATTGTTATATTGGTTTGAACTATTATTACTTACGTTAATATGCCTCGGACCAGTAACCGATTCTTAGTTCTAGACATTTGAGCATCAAATGGGACTTCATGGTATTGATTAATAGAATTTGCTGCTCCAGATACCATACCAGTACCAACACTGCAAAGTATGAATGTTACTAAGTCAAATGGAGCAGGTGCTATTGCATAACCAGCCATTGTCGTTACAACCACCAAACCTAATAAAATAAAACAGAAATTAATTTATAACATAATATTGTGCAATAAACATTTTTACTTGTTAGTCGACTTTTTGAAAGTTTTAAATAATGTTGATGCAAATCTTTCAAATCTATTCTTGATTCTGTCCATTCTTTGTCACTGAGTTTTTTTTCAATAACAGGTTCTAGTACAGCCGGTGGTCTAATGTCTACCGATATGGGTAAATGCTTATCAACTGTTACGTTAGTAGCAATAAGTGGCTTTGGTTTCAATGTTGATTGCGAAATCTATTGTAAGTCAAAATAATGAATTACTCTGTAGTTGATTACAGTGAATTACCTGTGTAATTTACTTACCTGTCTTCTAATAAAAGAACATGTCAAACAGGTATAGGCGTTTTTGTTGATCTGAAAACCATCGCGTTGAATAGCCCTTACAAGATGATACATGATGTATTTTATACTTCTCTGCCGTACTAAAAAGCTCAATCATTTTTATTCAATGAGCCTGTAAAATAAAATTTTTCACTGTGACCTCCAAACCAACATACAATGATTAAAATAAATGTCAAACAGCAAAACACCAGTTCAAACCGTCAGACATAAAAATATTTACGTGCACTTCACTGACATACCTGAAAAAACCAGACCCATTGAACATGTGAAAACCGTTGTAAGCAGACTTCAGATGTTCAAAATGAATTCAATCTCCGAGTCAAATGCGGTCTGCCACAATAAATATTCCAAAAAGAATTCTAATCACTGATCTTACGAAAAATTAGTTTAATTTACGTTGTTGATAACAATTCGTTTCGATACTATAATATATATAGTACAACAGAATAAAATTAATTATTCAATAACACGTTCCCAACTTCATGCCGTACTGTCGTTATTTATCACGACTTTTTTTTTAGGTACCCAATAATAGTCAGTGTTATTATTATTTATTCATCTGTGCTCTTTGTGCTAAAACTGTGAACTATAGACTTATCGACGTGATAAGTTCCTGTACAACACCTGATAAAATAATATGATAATGTCTATCAACATTTAATAATATGCGAATTTTTTGATGAAGTCTCGACTGTAAATGTATACTGTTGTTGTTTGCTCTAATGCATGGACTGTCTATAGTTCCGTGTTAATTGTACAAAAGATTACCATTACCATTAAAAAATGGTAGTTAATACTTAAAATCGTGCACGGGATTTGAGAATACGGAATGTTCAATACCATTATCTAATTTGTTTTAAAAACATTATCATGTAATAAAGTCAACACTGTACCTACATAGTTTGTGTACTGTTAGAGAATAACTTTTCAAGACCTTACAACTAACTTAAACGCATTTAATAATACATAGGTATACCACCTTGCATTTGTGGTAAGTTTTCATTCATAATTATTTATTTTAATTCATCCATAAATGAATACATCGAAGACGTTATTTAAGTACGATTGAATAACGCTCCAGACTTACCTTGGCTTTTGATAGCCATTCTTAGTGATAAATTAATTTCTTCTATTTCTTCTATTATAATATACAAATATTTATTGTTTTAGAAATCAGTTTTTAAATAAGTAAAATGGAAGTTATTGGTGATTATGAATACAACAGTGCCAATCGCTTGGGACTTGGAGCTTTTGCTATTGTCTTCAAGGGGCGCTCTAGAAAAGTAAGTCATTATAAAAATTATAGGATTGTTAAAAATAATTGTAAGACATTTGAATGTTCTATGCAACAAAATATTCAGATCAAAGGTTATTCACCAATATTTTTGAATAATATATTCAAAAATGATTACCTATTTAAAGTGTTATTTACAAATGAAAATGGCATGAATATTATAGTATAATTCTATACTATACATTTTGTTTTAACAGAAGCCAGATATGGACGTAGCTGTTAAAACAATAATGAAGAAAAATATACCAAAAACTCAAAGCCTATTAAAGAAAGAAATAGATATTCTAAGGGTAAGTTTTAAAACTTATGTTTTTTATTTGTTATAAAATGTCGTTAAAACATAACTTATTTTAAATTAAAGTACTTTTAAAAAAAAGAACTTGCTTTCTCAAATTGTATCGTATAGCTGTACATTTATGTTTCATTCATACAGTTCACTTTTTATTAATTTAATTTTTTTACAATAACTTTAGCCTCAATGATGAAGAGACAATGAGTTAGTGTCACCTCCATTTCTTTTATATTTGAAATATAATTCATGACATTTAATTTTAGAATGACAAATTTTGTTTAAATTTCAATAAAATATCATGATTTCATTTTAAGTTATTTGTTTTCTATGTAACTCATTGAAGAACCACTGCTTTACTTTTTCCAGTAATTAAATAATTAGATAAAAATATACTTTGAGACACCGGCCCATGTATCTCATTCCTATACTTGGTCAGGTGAGTGTGCCGGATTTGAAAATAGGTGGCGTAACATTTGCATACTACACATCTCCTAGTATATCACTTTCATAAATATTTAGTCGTTTTTGTCATCTATTAAATTGCTGCTGTTATTGTGTGTGTTACTGTGACGCATCTCGTTACTATCTAAAAATGTTCATGAGATATTTTTTAACTAGTATTTTATTATTTAATAACTGTAAGCTCAATCAGTGTTTTAGATAATACGTTACTTTAATCTTTCTCCGTTTAAAGTATAACAATAATCCAATGATATATTTTATTTATTAATATGTAATAATATGTAGTTAACAATAATGTTTATTTTAGAAACTAACAGTTCTTCAACACGATAATGTTGTACATCTTCTAGAATGCCTGGTAAGTTATATGTTAATACTTTTCATTTAAATTAATTTAGCTAACAATATTGTTATTTATAATATGTTTAGGATACTGATGAAGCATTTCATTTGGTTATGGAGGTATGGATGTCGACATTCACATTAATTTAAAATTATTATATTAAACACTTGAATTAATATATTGTGAATTTTTTTAGTATTGCAATGGCGGTGATTTACAGGATTATTTAAATGGTATTTCTATGAATTTATTAATATTTGGCCAAAAACTTAATTTGTATTTGTAACAAAATTACCTTAATTTTAAATAGCTATTAAATAACAAAGTTTCTTACAATAAACTTTCTCTAAATATAAATATTTATTTTTACAATTCTAAAATCGAACAAAAACTAAAAATTTCAGAACGATTAAAAATAATTCAGAATACTCACTTTTATTAAAATAACAATAATATGTGAATATTTGAATAATTGTTTAAAATTATGTTTTTTTTCTTTGTCCAGTTAAAGGATGCCTAAGTGAAGACACAATACAAGTATTTTTAAGACAGCTTGGTAAGTTATCATTATATTTCTTTAATAAGTAAAGTTAAATATTATAATTGTTTTGTATTTCAGCTGGGGCAATGTATGAATTTAATAAACAAGGAATACTTCATCGTGACTTAAAGCCTCAAAACATCCTGTTGAAGTTTTCAGGAGAAAATCGTTATCCAGAACCTAATCAAATCACTCTTAAAATTGGTAATTACTAATTTGTAATTTTACTTACTATTATTTTTATTAAAAATAATTTACTTGTCTTGTATGCTTCCTATCAAAATTGTGCACATGCAGTATGCTACCTACTGGAAAATATGATACATAATATACATAGTTTTATACATGTTATATTTTTGTTTAATTTTATTACGAAAAAGTACCTGTGACATGAATTATTAGAATAAACAGCATATTATAACAATCATGCAATACTATAATAGATGAACAGTTATTAAACTGGTTAATTACCAGTAAATATTCACCAAGACCCACAATAACTTACATTTAGATATTAAAATATTTTAGCCTTTGTTATGTCCTTCCACCTCTCAATGTTAAGCAATAGATTTGTTAAAAGTGGAATGGTAGCGGTCTATTAAGACACAATACGACAATTTATTTGAAGTTTTCATTTATAATTAAAATACAGTAACATATTACAACATATTAAAATAGTTGACAGTGATGATCGTCAGCAGTACATTCAGACATTAAAATTTTAGTTTAATAAACTGTTATTAATTATTAACCAGGACGTAAAAATGTTAAACAGTAAACACCCATGTACTTTTTTGTTGGTAGGTAGCACTCTATCATAGACCACTGCTATAGATTTAAATTAAACTTTGTCTGGGGTGAGAACGTGTTTAGGAGAATATAGTTGTGATGATTAAAAGTTTATTTTAAACATTTATGTATACCTACTGTATAGTTATAAATCTGTAAATACCTTTTCTTAGCTGATTTTGGGTTTGCCCGATGCTTGGATGAAGGAGTAATGGCAGCTACTATGTGTGGTTCACCCATGTACATGGTAAATTAATATAATTTGATTTGTTTTTAAATTAAGTCAACCACATAAAAAATTAAATTTTAAATTTGTATTTGATTGTATGTACAATTTAGGCTCCTGAAGTAATTATGTCACTACAGTATGATGCTAAGGCAGATTTATGGAGCTTAGGTACAATCATATTTCAATGCTTAGCTGGTAAAGCTCCATTCTTTGCAAATTCACCTGCTGGATTAAAACAAATTTATGAAAAAACTAGCAATTTAATGCCAAAGTATATTTGATTAACAAAATATTAAATTAAGTACAAATTATTTTTATTTTATTTTTATTTTTTTGAATCCTAGAATTCCTCCAGGAACATCTTCAGATTTATCAAACTTATTGTTTGGTCTTCTAAAGAGAAATCCAAAAGATAGAATATCATTTGAGACTTTTTTTGATCATGCGTTCTTAAAAATGAAACCTCCACCAGTTACCATGCCGTCTCCACTTGCTAACAGCCCAAAAACTCCATCCGTGTTTGATCAAGGTCAGTTTAACAGTTAATACTTTTATTGTATTAATGTTTAATAGCTAAAATAAATAAATTGTTTAACTCAAAATTCTAGGTTATCAATATTCCGTTAGTCCTGATCTTTCTGATGAATATGTAATAGTGCCTTCAAACATACCTGCATACCATCAGTAAGTCACCTAATTGAATTATTGTATGATTAAAAACAACAAGCCAATTAAAAAAAAAAAAAACTGATGTATGAATTAAGTATTAATATCTACATCTAGTTATCATATATTATTATAAATATTTCAAATTATAGTGCTAACAAATATTAAATATTGAATCAACAAAAACTTGTACCTGTAATTAATTAATTTTTTTTATTAGTTGCTCTTGAATTATTTTATTTTATCGTTGTTTTTTTCCTTTTTATAGTGAGAAAGACATTAGTGCTAGCCCTCCAAGACCAAGTACACTTTCAATACAAACTCAACAAGATTACAATAATCCACGATCTCCATTGAAAGTAAGTTTATAGACTAAATAATTGTTTATGATTTTAAAAAAAAATTCTTCTAATTTTAAATAAACTAAATTTTTAGATTCTGTGCACAGTGACATGATATATATTTTTATTTTAGTTTATAGTGCGGTGCAAATGGGGTTATGGGGGTTAAATCTTCACTCACATCCTCATCAAATATATAAATGATGTACTATATACGTAATATATTCTCTGACTTTCTCCTACAGGGTTCTACTATACTTCTAAAACATTATCAAAAGACTATATTTCATGCTGCTGATTACATAGTACATGTTAAACATAATCCACTTAATAACTAAATTGACAACTAATATATTAATATGATAAATTTAACACCATTTCTAAAGCTTTAACATTAAAAGATAAATCATACTATTTTATTATTATATTAAAAATTATACTGATTCGACTAAAAAGTATATTAATAAATAATTATTAATAATGTATTTTGTTAATTGCTGTAATATTTTGCTAAATCGATTAATCTTGAATAACTTGCATGTGTACTTTAATGAAATATTTTCAGTTTAAGATTTTCAATATAATATTAAAATTTAAATATTTTAGTCTGTACCTAGATCTCAGCCAATTACAATGAATCCAAGAACTTCAAAAAATATATGTGGGCCAGATTTTTGTTCTATATCTCCACCATCAGTAAGTATAGTTATGTTTATTATTATACCATTTATGTAAGACTAAAGTAGTCCTTTTGGTAATGTCAACATAGTATAATATTTTGAGTCCAAAAATACTCATATTTTAGCCATTTGCTGTTTAAATACATTAAAAAAACCTGTATTTATTTATTAAAAATTCAAGGTTCAGTTTATGCTTGGAACTCCTCCATCAGGAAGAAGAATATCAGAAACGCCACCATATAATACATGGAACTTTACACCAACAAGTTCTCCATTAAAGAAATCGAGTAAATAATGTTCTAACTTTGAGATATTTAAATTGTTATTAATTTCATGTTTATACTCTGTTGTTTATAGTCCTAAGTTCGCCAATTTTGAACACACAACAATTTACATTTAACCCAAACCAAAAAATAGGAACAGTTGGCCTGCCTTTCAGTAATAATAACCGCGCTATGACTTTACCTGGTACATATAAATATTATTAATCTTATTAAGTTATTTAGCGACTTTGTTCCTCAAAGAAGCTAGACATTAATTTGTTGCAGGCGTGATTAAGTGATTTTGCTATGGTGGGGTAAGAAGATATGGCTGATTTTTTAACATGCACTATTTGATCTTTAAAAATATAATTTATAATATTGAAAAAAATGGCATAGAGGGATTTATCCATATCATCTACCCCTCAATCGTTTGATCGCCACTGATTTGTTTGTCTTGCCCCTTGTAAGAGGGCGGTTGGTATGATTAGAGATGATTTGGGTATAAAATGACTGGTGGTTTATGTAAGGGTTTAGGGTTAGAATGATTTAATGGGGGACTTACTTTTACATTAAAATTATTTATTAGTAGGAGTAAATATCAATTTTATCATTGAAAATTTTGATGGGTCATTTAAGAAATTTAAGCTCTTTTTAGACATCAATCAGTTATTTGGATTGGTTTATCTCTTAGTATAGGAAGATATATTAGGCTGGACAGCCATAAGGCTTGTAAGTCAGATTATATGTGTGAGGCGACAGAAGACTAGATAAACACAATATCCAGCACAATGTTTGAGTATGACTGTATACTTGGCTACTTAATTGTATTCATTTTAGAAAAAATATTAGTGTTATAATAATATAATATTGAATTAGGTTTATACTTTGAATTTAATATTATTGTTTTTGATTTTGACCTTTTTTTCTGTTTATTCTTATAGTTATTTCAAATGTTAGGAACAATTAAAAATATAATCATTATTTTTAAATATTTGTTTATTTAGAACTTGGAAACATAACTTTTCCAGAACTTCCACAAGAAACAATATTAGAAGTAAACTAAAATTACTAATTACATAAATTATTTTTAAAAATTTCTTAATTGTACAATTATTTTACATTTTAGAAAGAACACATAGAAACATTAGCCAAACTTAATTTTGTGTTAGCATTGGTTGAATGCATTGTTGAATGCGCTTCTCCTAAAAGACCACGTTATGAACGATTGGTGCTTTTAATTAGAGCATTACAATTACTTAGTTCTAGCTTAAGTATTGCTACGTCGGAACTCAAAGCTGGGCGATTACAGCCTTCGACAAATGTCAAAAATGGTGAGAATAAATACTAGTTAAATATTTGCTTTTAATTTAGAAGAAAAAATTATTTTTAAGTAATATGCATAGATTTAAAATGTTTTCAAACTTATAAGTTAAAGGGATATAACACTGACATTTGTTGTCCCGTCTTACAATTCCGTAACCTAGCAAATATTACGCTTTACTGATCATGTTTAGCTCT
>PVMI01016241.1:0-11826 GCA_008528875.1 Aulacorthum solani
TAATATATTTTCTAATGAGTATTTTTAAATAAAGTACAAATACATTTAAACAGCTTAAAATTCTTGTTAATTGTTAAATAATGTACCCACTGCTAACATTATTAAGTTTTTTTGGAGGAAATTAAGATGGTAATTAGTAATAGGTACAGTTAACACTGTACTTATTTAACAAGTATGTTCTGAACATTTAGTTCTATTTTTTACTATACTTAACATAAATATAATTATATTATGATGCTTCGGGCCGAGGCTACCTTTTCCGAAGCCCTAGCAAAACGTATAGCCAATAATAATCATAGCAACTTATAGCCTATAGGAAATAATTTAAGGGGAAAAACTATCAAAAATGTTTTAATAACTTTAACATACTATGACTCAATATGTTGACCCTAGTTACATCTATGATGTTTATTGGAAATAAAAATACGTTAACAACTATCAATTATCAACTTTTTGATAATTACTTTAAAGCGTGTCAACACTTGTCTTACACCTGTCAATTTACAAACATACTATTAATTACTATAAATTTACAAATTAGGTCATTATTGGTTAGATATTATCTGTTACATTACTTACATTTAGTATAATAATAATACATTTAAACATTGGAAATTTAAACAATAAAAAAATGAAATTAATTTTTAGTATTTTTTCTTTGACTCTTTGGAAGCAAACAAGTCTACTATGTTTTTAAAATCCAACGCATTCGTTGTTTCGTCTTGTATTGTAATTGTAGCCAATTGAGTAAATCGTTTTTGAAACATTGTGTTTCTGAGGTAATTTTTAATTATTTAGAATGTTTGACAAACTTCTTTCTGCTGACGATATTGGTATGGTTAACAAAATACGGAGTGAAATAACTATGTTATGAAAAGCAGTAAAAGCATCAGGAATTGTTTTTAAAAACTGAGTTCTCCTATACTTGTAGAATTTTGTATAATGAAAAACTAATAACTCTTCATACAATCACTTAAATAATTTTGTAAATCCAAACAATTCTTCTTGAGTTCGTCATAAGTTATTTTTAGAAGTTCACGTTCACCAATGTTGTATAAGAAATTGAAATTGTTGTTATACATTTTTAATTGATTAAATTGTTTTATAAATGATGATATAGCCATATTATAGCTCCATCGACAATATTACAATAAAATAAAATGTTCAGAAATTATTTTCTGGATCATAATTTATTTCATCAGTATTTTCATAATCAAATTGGTTTTTTTGTCTTTTTAAGGCTCTTCTTTTAAAATGTTTTATCAATATTCATGACAACTGCTATTTTATTAGCTTTAATTTTTGAAGATTCGAAACCATTTGTTCAATATGATCTTCAAAATAAGTACATTAAATTGTATGTGTAGTTATCGTAGCATAGTCGGCATATAAAAATATGTAATCACTAATCAGACTTGGTGACAGCGGTTTTCCATTTCGGGTAATGACTATAATTAAATTTAAGATAAGATAAACTTTCTAGGAATCCAGGTTTCCATACCGTCAGAGCGTACCATATTATAATCGATCGACGTTGGAGCATAGATTTCATGTAATATAATATTGTTGTTCTGTTCTATTACGCTGACAGGTCTCTAGAAAAAACACACTAGCCAGGTGGATTCACATCATATGTCACGTTTTATTATATGGAATTTCCATACAAAATATTCTTTCATTGTAAAGTTTAAGGCCCTTGAAGTCGTAACGCCCTGGACAAATGCCCCGTTTTGCCTCCCCTTCCTCCCTAACGCCGGCCCAGGCGATGCATGTCATAATATACTTTTATTAATATTTACACGTTTAAGTATGCAGTGATCTACGACCCTACAGAAAATTGCAGTCTTTTTATAATTAAATTTTTGCGTGCCTATATAAATATTTGAGAACTATTATTATTTTCAAATAAGACGCTTATGAGTGAATAAGATGGGACGATGTGTAAAAGGTTAGGTTATATCTCCAGTCTCTATACGATCACATTTTTACCACTCATTTATAATATAAGCGTTGCACACCTAACTTGTTTATGCACTCCAATTATACCTTAGTATTAATATGACTGGTATATCTGCTGTGTATAATATACTCAGACAGATTAGGTAGGTAGGTCATAAAATCCATTCGACAAAACCGAGGCCGAGGCGTAGGTATCATCAATACTCATCGTATAGGATACGTCTAAGTATCATGCTATAGTATCATGCTAAGTATCTGTACATTATTGAATAATATTATGGTGGAACACGATTTTAAGTATAAAAAATTATGTAGGTATGTTTGTAAGTTATTACTTTATTAGTATGTATTTTATGTGTCACAATATTAAATAACAGAGTGCTTGCTTATCGTTATATTTATTATTTATATTGAGCCGAGGGTGTTATGACTTATAAATTATAATACTGTAGTACTTATCATTATTTTAAAAACGTATAAGAGGAAGGATAACTCGTCCTGATACTATTCTCATTGGGAATTTGGACGTTTTCCCGATGAACTGCTCCATAAGCAACAAGTGATTTTCGATTTTTTCCCGATTATTGTTGAATTTATTTAAAAAGTTACCTTTTTACACTTTGCAGCATCCCATTTCTAATATTTTACCAATTCAAGTATTGTGCAGTGCTCAATAGGATCAAAAATAGTATGATCATCTCAAACGCAGCTTAACTAGTTATTATATATTATAATGATAATTTTGGACTTAAAAGTAGTAAGCGCCGTACACTATAAATAATTATTAATAATACTTATAAGACTAATATAAGTTATAAGTTATAACGTAGTTGATAATGATAAACTGTTGTAAATTTGTACGAAGCGTGACGTGTTATATATATGACGTGTTTATATCTTATGTAATTAATGTTAAGAAACAAATGTAGTAGGTAGTTGTAATGAATACTAATTTATAAATTGGGGCTAAAAAAATGTTACTACCTGGGTCCCTCAAAAATAGTTATAACCTACAACTTAAGTTACCCAAATAGTAAATATCTACTTATTTTAACTATGACTACCGTTTCCCCTGCCGATTATATGTTCGCACGCTTATAAACTCTGCTTTCAGAACGCATGTATTATTGATTAAGTAAAATGTAAAACTAAAAGCAATTAAGTATATTAAAACTATTTCTGACTTAAGACCATTTATGAATATGTAAAAATGGAAGTCGGAAGGTATTGATAATAGTAATTTTACAGAAAAAAAATGCACCAATTTATCAAAAATTATATTTATTTTTATGTACCTATATTATAGTATAAATATACTTTATTAATTATTGCAAATTGTAAATAAATTTTTTTTAAATGTTTGGCGCTTATGTCGTATATTAGGTAAACAGGTGCCTATATAATATATTAGATTGGCGCCTATGTCTAACAAATTTTCGCACAAATTACTACAATTATGCACCTCTTTTGTCATAGACTATAGAGCCATATTATTATACACACATTTTATACAACATTATTATTAGTTATTACTATTATTACTATTTAGGCTATTTATAATAATTGTACCTATACTTTGAAATAAGTTTATTTAAAAAAATATATTGTTAGGCTTATTTGTTTTTGTAGACATGATTTTTGATTGTTGAATAAAAGAATAATAATATAGTCTTCACCTATGCTCTAATGGTATGGGATTTTCCCAATTTAATCGGACTTAATCCAGTAAAATATATTATTTAATTAAATTGGAAATAGTAGGTGCCTATTGCCTAACCAATAGAACATGCTCCAGTCGAATCAAACGATGTATAAAAAGGTGGTTGGTTAACATAATAAAGTAGGTATGATAAAGTTTAATGTGCACACACAATCGCCAAAAAAATAAGATCAAATATAAGATAATACATTTGAAAACAGCCAAAGATATGTTATTGCGTTTATTGCTCAACATAGTACCTACCATTGATTTAATCAATGATAGTACCTATTAGTGACTGATAATAATTGTATGGATTATAAAGTATGTATTATTTTTAGGTACCTGACACAATGACACCATGTAGTTACAACGTTTTTATGTGGGCACGCTCGCCCCCCAAACATATATTCACCTACTCCCACGGGACATTATCACCTGCTTTGAGAACCACTAATGTATATCTTTCAATGTTTTGTATCAGGACTGTGATAGTAAGTCACTACAAAATTACCTCGAATCTTCCTGTTACAATATAATGTGCAAACTGCGTAATCATAAGTTGTCGCTTGTCAGTGTATATTAATATGCCATTATAAACCTACGTCTGGTAAGTCGTACATATACATATTACATTGTGCACAACAATTTTTGTTCAGAAATGTATTATTTTCACTTGACATTGTGATCAGTGGAATATCTAGGATTTTTATCTAGAGTGCGATACGACCAAAACTATTTGGTACATTAGGAGCCAGGGACACAGATAATCCAAGGATTTTATAATATTTTATCACCAGTACTATACGTCTATACACATTATAATATATCACCCCTGTAAATACGCCACTGACTGTGATAAAATATCTTTGTACCGTGATGGCGTGATCTCAAAATTGTAATCGTGTGGCACTTGTCCTATCTATTATTTCCCTGTAATTATCAAGAATCACTATTTTTTTATTTAATTCAAATGAATGATATTTTAGATTGGACAAGGCTTATAAAACAAGTTTCTCGAGATATCTCGACGAGTTCGGTAATCGGTTGTCCGGTGTTTTGACTTTTTTTTTAGTGGATCAGACCGGCAGATTGTGTACCAATATGTATTCGGTAGGTATAGCCGTATACGCACGTAAAAATGTAAAGTAGTTAACAGAAAAAATAAAAAGTTTGACGGTTGCGCTTGGTGCCTTGATGATGGAGGGGTGAGGGGTAAGCGACGCCACGACGGTTGAATATTTTTTCAAATATTAAAATAGGGAACTATAAAAAAATATAACTGTGACGATGAGGGTTTATCCAAACGACCGTTACGAGCTGTATACCGGTGTGCCAGACGCCGGGCCCGATGTGTGGCGGCAAACGCGATTTTACAGTGTGACCACTATGGCGAGCATACACCTGGGCGACGTCGCACTGGTGGTTCACCGCGGGCAACCGGCAAGCGGTTGCCGCCGAAACGACTAAAATTCAAAATCGTGGTTAAACCTAGGGTTGGGGCTCGCCGTGGGTGTCTCATCCACGATTGTCAAATTTTATTGTATTTTATGTCTTTAGTATTCATCACTAATACAGTTTCTATACCGTTAACATTATTTTAAAAAGTCAACTGATTAGATATGTAAACAAATTATGGTTTACTTCCAACAAAGAACACACGGTTGAAGTTCCCGCCATTTTTAAGAAATACCTAAATTGTGTATGGCAGACCATAGACTCGCGATTTTTTTTTAATGTACAATTTGAACACACAAATAATGATGTTTGGCTTCAAAATAATTGTTTTCAAATTGATTAAGCTATAACTTTATTGTGTTTCGTAACTTCCGTCAATTATTAATATTTTATGTAGAGCAATATAGAAGCAGACAATTTGTGTGAATATATTTATTTTAATTTAGTAAAATTAGTACATCCCAGATGTAGGTACAAAATTCAGTTGTACAGTTTGTCAAAATTAAAATAAATAGATAAAATAAATAAAAAGAAAACATTCTAAAATAAGAAATTATCCAATATTATAATATAAACTGATCAAGACACTTTTGAGTTAAGCCTAGAGTAGAGTGAATCGTGGGCGAGCTGCAGAAGCCAAGAATAAACGTCAATGCACACATTTTATAACTGTAGTAAAATTGTTTGCTTAATTTCCTTATATTTATTCTGAAACATACAAGTATTATTGCTCTCTATACTAGTTTATAATGATTGTGTTATGTATTGTAGGTAGGTAATGTGAATCGATGGAATTCCTAGTCAAAAAAATGTATCTATAACCGTTGTTCCACACTACTACCGATACCTTTACAAAGGACAAAGGTCTAATCTTTACACTAGACAGCCAGCCTTATAGGCATTATTTAGGTTTAGCCGTTATAGCCCCCAATGATCCGGCCGTGAGAAAAAAAATTAAGAACGCGAAACGAAACGGTCGCCGCATTGCCGGACTGTGGGCGTCCGTGGAGCGCCGCATCACGACGGCCCGGTCGCACATGGCAACGTCGCGATTACCGTTTTGCCGCCCCGCACCCCGGCAACCAGCCAGCGAGCGCGCGCGCGGCGGCGGCGTCGTCGCCGCCGTTGTCTATACGCTATCGTTCGCCCGCCACCACCTCACCCGTCGCAAACTCCTCACGCACACA
This sequence comes from Aulacorthum solani, assembly GCA_008528875.1. Lineage (NCBI taxonomy): Eukaryota > Metazoa > Arthropoda > Insecta > Hemiptera > Aphididae > Aulacorthum > Aulacorthum solani. The sequence goes on from PVMI01016241.1 coordinate 6,304, forward strand.
CACAGCCACTAACACGACTCACCGCCGCCGTTCATTTCGTATATCCGCTCGTTCGTACTTGGTTTTTGTCCGCCGAAATTTTCGCGGTCCGTCACTACTCACTTGTGAATAATTAACAGTCGAGCAATTGCCGGCCAGACGATCAACGCAATTATTATTTAATCTTTTTTTCATTTTTCACACGGTCCCGCGAGGCAACTGAAAACCAACCGACGACTAAGACGACGCCGATACAATCATCATGTCCGACGTGTCCAAAGAAACGCTGAAGAAAGAGATCGCCGGTAATTATTGTGCACCATCACTACTTAACTTTTTTATGCTTTACGACGATTTCTCGCAATTGTTTGTCGTTTGATTTTTCGTAGGCACGACTCGCGTCGGTTTCCTTTTGAAACCGCGCCGTCGTGTGGGGGTGCCCGCGATGGTTGACGGCGGTGCCTCCGCGCGTTTAAATCGTCGCCAACCGCGATGCGCACGATGTGTTTTTTGTGCGGATGCTTTTTGTTTTTACCGGCCGTCGATCACATCCTTTTTTTCTATTAGTTTGCGACGATTTTATTGCCAATCCCGAACGCGGTGCGCCGCCGGCCCGCGTCCGGACGACGTGCTAATGGCGTCGCCGGTGTTTTAGATTTTTGGGCCTGCCGGCCGTCGGCTGCACCGTTTGGACGGCCGTCTCACAGCAAGCCATTTTTTACGGCCGATAAAGTCTTGTCATTTTCCGCGCGGAGGACGAATTATTGTTAAAAATGACGTCCGCCGTAGATGTACTGCCAATATCGGCTAGATGGCGCTCCGTCCGGCTGAGGTGTAAACAAAAGCGGCGTCCTAAAAATTAAACCGTCGGCGGCGGCGACGCTACCGTTCCTATTCCACGGCCGAATTTCGTAATGATATTCGCTTCCACGACCACGGCGCCGCCGCTTTCGTCTTTTGGTTATTCTAGCCAAAACAATTTTTATCACCAAATATTGCCAGTTTTGTTCATTATTAATTATGTCTTATTCATACAAATCTCGCTGTCTGTTAAAAAACATTTACTCTACAAAAATGCGCTGCGATTTTAAACTTGAGTTTACGATTTATAGTAATTTTTGTATATACTATAGGTCCCCATCGAGTTGGATTTCTTTTCAATTTATTACTTAAAAGGTATCTATTTCATTATTATAATTTTTATTTTTATTTTTTTGATATTAGGAAATGTTTAATGTAACCTATGAATGGAAAAGTTACACAATATACTTGCATTATCTTAATCATAAAACCATTAGTTTCAAATTCTGTTGATGTTATAAGATAGATCGTTAATAAATTAATCATGTCTTCATACCTATATCGTTATTATTAACTATAATAGTTCTAAGTTGTGACTATATTTCACTCCAGTGCCATTATACTTAACGGTTTTGAAATTATTTTTATTTTTAGCTCTCCTAAAAGCAGCAGATCTGACAAAAACCTCTGCAAAGAAAATTAGACAGGAACTTGAGAAAAAATTGGACACGGATCTTGATGATCGGTATTATTTTTTACTTTTCTTTATAATATATAATTACTTTTTTACTTATAATTATATGATTGTTATTATATAGGAAAAAAGAAATTGACACATTGGTAATGGAAGCTATTAAAAAGGCTAAAGCCACCAAAAAGAATGGTAAAGGTGATAGTGATGATGAAAATGATGATGATGATGATGACGCAGAGAACGATGAGGAAGATGAAGAAGAAGAGGAAGAAGTAAAACCAGCCAAAAAGGCGGCTGCTCCTAAGCGTAAGAAGGCTGATAGCAGTGATGAAAGTGCTGGTTCTGATGATGTAAGTAGTAATTTGTCTTAATGAATAATTTTAATTATTTTAAATAAACAAATTTAATATTATGTAGGATGATGGTGACAAAAATGACGGTGACTACAGTCCTAAAAAAGGTGCCCCATCTAAAAAGAAGACCCCTGTGGCTAAACGGGGACGTAAGAAGAAAGATGATAGTGATAGTGATGAAGACTGGAAAGGAGCCAAAAAAGGAGCAAAGAAAACTGGGGTACAAACTAAACAAATAAATTAAGACATAAATGTTAAATTATTTTTAAATAACAATTTAACTATTGTAGGCGAAACGAGCAGGTGCTAGTGGTTACACAAAAGCAGTAGCACTTAGTCCTGAACTTGCTTCTCTTATGGGATCTGAAGCTTTACCACGTCACGAAGTTGTTAAAAAAATGTGGGCAATCATCAAAGAGAGAAATCTTTATGTAAGTTGCAATAATTCTAATATTATTAACAAAATTATATTCTTATTATGCATTTGTATTTTTAGGATCCATCTAACAAACAATATGCTATTTGCGATGATGATTTGATTAAAGTTATTGGAGTTAAACGTTTCAGAACTTTTGGTATGATGAAGTTCTTAAAAAATCATTTTATATCATAACTGTTTTACGTACTAGAAAAAAATGTTTACTGATATATCCTACTCCCTCCCCTCCCCAATATCTTCATTTTTCTTAAAATTATGTCTACCCTTTGTGTTTCTTCAATATTTGTGGAAGTTCATGGTAATTTTTTTTTTTTATCAATGAGAAACTGTTTCTCAAGTATTATAATTTTTCATTCCTAAAAAAAAAAATTTTAATTAAAATGGTCATGGCATGCAATTTAAGTTGATGTCATTTTTGAGTGAAATATATTTTTTTTTAAACTTTTTTTCATACTTTGCACACTTGCTAGATATCTAGCTATAAATGTTTGAATGTATAAATGTATTTGTAAACAATTATAACAAGCATTTTTGTGTTTTTAGAATACTTTTACAATAATTTTAAGACATTAATCTACATCATAATTTTATTATAATTAATTTATAATTGAATAATAATAATTTAATGCCTATGATGTTGTTCCTTGAATTTTGTTAGACAATATTGTTAGTGGACCTTATTGTTGTAGTTGAGCACGCTAAACTGTTAATATCATCATACTCTACAACTGCATAAAACTTGTTTTTAATCCGTACAGAGGAATAAGAAACTGACTGATTTGTGTTGGTGGCTTTTTCACTCATAGTGTTACTGCCAACATCACATAATTTAGTTTGCACTTGAACTGATTTGTAGACATCTATAGTTTGTGCACTTTGAGTTGCTACTTTTGATGTTTTATTATTAGTATCAATTACTTTCTTATTCTTGCATTTTTTTATTTCCTTTGTATTATGAATGTTTTTATTTATTGCACTAGTGTCGTGTGGGTAAAATGTTGTTTGCACTTGTGCATCCTTGTACTTGTTCTTTTCACTCATTCTATACATATATAGATAAAAAATATCGCATTTTATGACGGTTACACAATGTGGTGCTACTTACAGTTCATTGGAATTGTGTTGCATTTCTTCCATTTGTTCATATAAGTGGAAAATGGATAATAAATGTGTTCTAGACCTCATTAAGTTAAAAAAGTGGTTCAAATAGCTGTGGAAATGTTATGTATATCTGTATTAAATATGTTATCTATAATGTAATAAATATTGATATAATTATATATAACTGCCGTAATGGTTTTAAAAAACTTGAAACTTTTATACAGTTGAACCAGGTTTACAATGGTTATTAAGAAATTTTTGAACAAGTTATTTTCACTATCTTGTATGTATCAATTTCATAAACTACCATTTTGGTTTTTTGGACCCGTTTAAATTGTTGCTACTTAACTTACTATATTGGTTTGGTACCAAAATGTAGTGCTGCTTGAATACTCGCAAATCCAAACCATTCATCAGAATACTGTATTACACCTATGCTTTTGTCATGTTTTATTAATGTTCCATCGGTTTCAACTATCATAACCACACAATATCCATCTGCCTAAATAATAACGATTTGACTAATGTAATATAATTTTGAATACAATTCTAAATATTTACAAATAAGTCTCTTTTATCATCTTCACTGGTTGTAGGTGGATGCCATTCACACATGGGATGTAATGGATAGTTTTCAATAATTGTATGCAGTTCTTTGTTATCGGTTAGAATCATATCCATGGTTGACACATTATCGATATCCTCACTAATATTTATAATCTAAAAATAACTTGTTTAGGCAAAAAAATTTTTTTTGCTTCATTATAATGAAATATACTTACTTCATTTGTTAACTGTTTCATTGATGATATTAAACGACATGTGATGCTCAGATGGTTCATAATCCCTCTAATTTCATTCCAAATAACAGTTGCATTATTGAGTTGTGGCTAAAATTAACATTTAATTTTAACGGCATTTATTTATGTAAAAAAATTAAAATTTTACTAAAATTGCACATCAATCTTAAAAATGAAATCGAAATCTAGTACTCACACGTATTATATACTTTCCAAAGTCGTTTGTATTTTTTAATTTTTTTATTTCTTTCAAAGATATGTTGAATTTTATGAGTAATGCGGGTAATTCAATTTTTAATTTGCTTAAATCTTTTTTGATTATTCTAAAAATGTAATTATTTTAATATTTTATGTGGATAATACTTGCTTTGACATACTCTAAATTTTTCTGGTACTGTAGGTAAAATACCAATACAGTTTTATAATCGTTCAGTTTTTTTATTGTAACTGTTGCAAAATTTATCCGTATAACAAATATTGGAGCTAAAATCTCGGTGTACACTTTATAGCATTGAAGTATCCATGAAGTCGTCATTATAACTTTCTTCATACTATCTCTTAGCTCGTGATCAATATTTTGTTGAAGCACGTCAACAGCATTAGGAAGTGTATCTATCACTAAAAAGGTAAGTATTAGTAAATATATATACTATGATAAATATTGAACATTGAAACCTATAGTATTCTTTTTGATTAGGTACGAAAGAAGCGAGAAATATATTCAAAACAAATAATTAAATACATACCGGCTTCGTAGATACCTGTTTCTGTTTATGAGTTATAGTAGTATAATTTATCAAATGCCTATTCCTAAAAATAGAAGTTTTTTTTCGTTGTTTCTATACTTCTACTGTTTATTGGTTATTATTTCTATGTCTCTATGGTTGAATTCAAATTTAAAACATCCTTTGTAGACTACAGACTACAGTCATAGTATTGTAGTACCTACCAATTACGTAATACGTATACTCATTACGGCGACCACCTGACAAATAGAATATTATGCTTTGGGTAAATACAAGCAGGTTCATGCTTGACGATTTCACATTGAAGCTTATCATACGCGACGTATCGTTCTTCCGCGTTTTTAGGTTACATTGATTAAGTTCGTAAACGCGCCATCGTCGCTTATGAAGTTAACCAATGAGAACGCCGCGCTCTTACGGTACGTCGCGTATGACGCGCGTCCGTGTAAAACGGCCAGTACACTCGTAAGCACGGTCTAAGGTATACGGTTTACACCTTAAACCATGTTCGAAAGGCATCTAGCCGGAAGACATTATTCTTCTTGTTTTATGCTCGAAAGAGTCGAAACCCGATGACCTGATATTATTGTTCTGTGGACGGCGATACAGC
>PVMI01016254.1:0-12261 GCA_008528875.1 Aulacorthum solani
TTGATTCCTGCAAAAAGAAAAAAACAATAATTCAATATGATTTTAGTAGATATATACATTGTATATAATTTAACATGTTTATCAAAACTTTGATTTTTTTCTATGAACAAAATAAAAATAATTTTTGTAATACATATTTTAATTTAAATGTCACTATTTTCAAAATAATTTTCATTTTATCGTTTTGAGTAATATTACGAGTAAAATTTACCATTGTGAAAATGATTGATAATAATATTGTTGAGGGCATGGCATATCGATTTGTCTAAATTAATATTGTCTCAAACAAATTTAATAGGTATACATTTAAATTACAATTTTTTTTTCAAGTCGGATAAAAAGTCAACAAATCATAAAATATACATAAGATAATATGTTAACTTTTTAAGAACAATATTATCCTGTTTAGTTATTGTAATAGGTGGTTTCTATGATTTTTTAGAAATCATAGAAAATGGTTTTAAATATTGAAAACAGTTTGTCTATTTTGAACGTGGTTGAAAGTTTGAGAGAGAAATCAAATATTGCGCTGACGTGTTATCGCAATATTTTCTTTATTAAATGATATAGATTATAGAACAATTAATTTAATATAAATGGGTGCTGTGTGTATATTTACATTTGAATACCTTTAGATAAGTACCTAATAAATGCCTGAGTCAAATATTAAAAATTAACTCTCAATTTCTATTCTATAGTAACACATAATTGATGATAGTAAAATATTGAAAAATATGCAAGTTTTAATTACAAGGATGATAATGAAGATTAAACAAAATAATAAAAACTAATTAAAGTTCATGTTTTTAGAAATATTTGATGATTCATAGTTGAATAGTAAATAGATCACCGTCCATGTAAGTACCATGTTGGTTGTAATCAACTTACAAAAGAAAGCATACTCTAGGAGCATGACTATTCTTTGGTTGGTATGCGATTTATCAGTCTAAACTAAACATTACGAATTATAGTCTATAAATAGGTAACGATATACTGCCTAATTAAACACACTGTACTTAAATTACTGTGTAGGTGCTCAAAAAAATGGTTATTAGTGCATTAAAACAACACGTGGGCGTCGTGAGCTGTGATAAATATACTATTACAGGTAATCATTGTTATTTAAAATAAATTATGAAATATTTCACAAGATATAATAATATTACAACTATCGATAAAATAATAAATTAAATTATATCTCTAAGTACTGGGCATAAAAATATAATTCTTTAGTCAGAAAATATTATATTGTAAAACATTAGAGTTGTATCAAATCAATAGTGGGTTTTGGCCTTATTAATAAGTATCAAATTACTATAGCCAAATAAAAATGGTCTTGGAGGACTCACAAAATAGAATTGATAGAACTGATGGAAATACAGAACGGAATAGGTCATAATAATATAAATATAATAGTATTAAGTGTTATAATAAGTCTATAACTTATTTTCTATTTTTTAGTGCGTAGTACAACACATTGAATCATCATTATTTAAATCTACTATAGGTACTAATAATTGTATTTATTTTTATTATTTGTTTGAACTTAATTGTAAATATAATATTTACTTTGACTCTTTAAAATTCACTGCTGGATCAGATATCAAGACAATTTTAAAAAAATGCGATTTAATTCAATTTATCTCAAATAATTTTACAAGTTATTGTTGTTTATGATCGATATCAAAGATAAGTTATGATTTTACTGTTATAGTGATGTTATATGTAACAAAAATGTGAAATTTTTTGTTTTTATTATATATTTTTTCTAGTTTCAGCTTTTATATGGAACTATTTGAAATTACATAGCATCTATAACACAGCAATTAGACACAAACTTTATTAATGAATAATATTTGAAATGTCTTCATAGTTTTTAGGAAATCGAAAAAAACTTTTCAAACAAAAGTACGAAAATCCATGTAGCATAGTGAGGTATTTTTATTTTTAAAATGGTTTCAAATTAATCAACTTTATGTATTATAATATGAGTTTTTCAGCATATTATTTTTTGTTTTAATACCATCGTGAGACCAATTAATAGATTATTTCATTATGTATCATATTCCTATAATTGTCTGTCGTAATATTTGAAGAAAAAAAAAGCTTATATGTCTGCATTAAACTGAGTTGGTCGCACGTGGGTGTAGAGTTAGGGTTCGACCTAAAGGAAATGATAAGAAAATTATAAATGATAAATTTACTTATTAAAGATACAATATTTTGATAGGAAAAACAAATTGTATGTTATCAATTAATCAGTTATCACACGCGTTGATGATATAGTAATAACAAGAAATAATATACCTAATATTATAATTAACATTTATTACTCCTATTGAAGATAATTGTTATTATTATGTGTCTAAAGCTTACTGTGCTCTTTATAGGTACACCAATTTAATTATACGATTCAATTTTCTAATATTATCAACTGTTGATATGTATACTATTGTATTGATTTACTGAGTGGTTTAAAAACTGTATGTTCGAACAGTTTGTTTTAGTTTGTCATTATGAATTAGTATAAATATTATAATACAACAATAATAATGGAAATGAAGTTTTTCAAACTTTTTGTGGAGATGTTGTTCATAAAAAAAGACCTAAAGAGTATATTGTTTTTCGAATGCTGAATACCTCTTTTATGGGTACCTAATATAATTGATTCTACCTATGTCTATATATTATAATCTCGACTTTGTCGGGATACTCACTTATTAATTTTACATATTTCGTATAATAATTTATAAATATATAAAACGTTAAGTCGATTGAAATTTGTTAATTTATCCAAATATTATTATAGAGACTATGATGATCGTGAAAATACTGTTTTTATGGCAACGTCTTCATTGTTCCTTATATCTTTTCCGATTCGAACTTCCCCGAAATTTCCTTTGCCGATTCTTTTACCAAGCTTGTAGTGGGCATCTACTAATATTGTTTTGGAACTTTTGGCGGGTGGTTTCGGAGCTAAGCTAGGACGCTGAACGATTCCCGATGTCGTTGTTTTCTTTTGTTGTGACATCTAAGATAGTAATGCGTTGATATCAGAAACAATATCTTTATTACATGAATAATTAATAATACGTGTTTTACAGCTACCTTAATTGTCCGTCGACACGTATTAACCGATGTGAATTTTTTAGTATTTTTTTTATGTGTCGGTTTTGATGTTTTATATTAATTTTAATTTTAAAACCTTTATTTGGTTAATCGTATGATACAAAATATGAAAGCATACAAATACACTTAACAAAATTCGTTGCTATAGTAAAATATAAATACAATTAACGTATATGTATTATGAATACAATTAATTATAGTATTTCTGGTATGTAAAATAAAACGTACACAGATTTTTTATCCCTGCATGAATAAAAAACAATGTCTTCGTTTTTTTTTTTGTTCATTAGCTTAATTATTATTATTACAAAATGTTATGGGTCCAATCATATAAATATACTATAATACTAATTATAATACGTAAGTACATATAATATTGTGAGGATTGAATGTGTACATTGGATAATATCATATACGAGCAGTGTTTAATTATTATTAAGATTTATATGGTGGGTAGTATAAAAAAATAACATTTGTAATTTAACTACAATCGTTATTATAATAATATATTATGATATGTACAACAATACCTACTTATTCTCATATGGACCTAAATATGATTTCGAATATAGATTTCCGGGCGTTTAAAACTTTGAAAGTTATTCTCTATCTGACCATACTTAAATTTATCATACGCATATTACACACATGCGAATTATAAAATGTATTTTCGGTGCAAGTGTTGAATATTCCGATTTTTAGTAGACGCTCGGCGTTAAAAAGATTACGTCATATTGTAATATGGAAGCGTAGAATAAAACGTCCAGGGTGAGTTTAAACACTCTTGAAATCCCCGTAACCGAGTGTCGGGTCCCACGCCGGATTTTAAGTGCCCCGTAGCCCGGTGGTATAGTGCCGCCGCGGTGTGGCGAACCCCCGAATATGTTTTGTTCTACTCAAATTGATCTTGCACACTGCCGAAGCAGTATATTGCGAAGCTTCTGTTTAATATCTGCCACTTGTCCGCAGAGAACGGCTCACGGAAATCCATTAGTCGCACCCGCAGTGCACCTGTCGTGTCTGCAGTGTCGCGCACCCTCGTCCAGTGTTATATATTTATTTATTACACAGTCTAACACGATTAAAAATGGTGGAGAAAAATATTGTCATCGAAACGTTTTATTTGCATAATTTTTACGTGTTTTACGAGTTGTCATCATTATGGTATTATATAATATTGCAATACGATGTAGGTACCCAAGTTTCTCGGCCGTCTCAAAGACAGTTACGACTTACGAGATGACTCCTGCATACAGTTGTATTTTAAGGAGGACGAGACCAGCAATGCATAATACATTGGGTACTATACGGACATTATTGATGCGCTAGAGTCGCGGTTTAAATTCTAAATTCCAACAAAAAAACACTCTTACATAACTTTGTATAAATGTAAGTGAATATCGACTTTAATTCAGTCTACGATAATATTGATATGTATGTATGTAGAAGTATTCACGAAATTATTGGCTTTTTTTTTATTCATATTATACGTTACCTATAGGAACTTTTCGGTATTCTTTTGTGTACGGACATTAAATTGCTTCTTTTTAAAAATAACAACAATAATGATAAAATAAAATGTATCTTGTTAGAGAAACAGACGTAAAGTTAAATAAACTGCAGATATGATCTTTATGTAAATATATGTATACAAATATATATGTATTAACTGTATATGATTATTATACAATGCATTATCCTTCAACATTTTGTTCAGATTTCCAACAATTTTACTAACCTTTTTTTTTACATAAATACAGTCTTTTTATATTAGTAATCATACTATTCATTAAATGTTTGTAGACTTTTTCATTTGGAAAATTTTCCACCCGTATGATCAATTATGAAATAATAATGTATACTAATGTGAAATATTGAATAAATACATTAATTGGTTAACTAATTTCTATAAATTGCTAACGTTTAGTGGTAAACAGAAAGCTGAAAGGCCGAGTGGTGTGTTTAGCAGCATTATGTTTTATGTTTTCATAAACCTCTGTTATAAACTTCGATATTTCATTTTCATCATATTCTAGTGTTGGCTTTAAACGTTTATAATTAGGTCATTAGTTGTAATTATTATTTCAGTATAGATAAGGCGTGTAGATAAAATAATTTGATATTGTCGAATAATAAATATGTGCAAGTGCAACTAAATTTAAGTTTTAAATGTTTGTTTAATAAACGGAAAGGTCTAACGGATGTTTGTTTTGCGTATTGTCAACGATATTTTTTCGATTTAATTACAAGTGGTTCTCGAATTTTTAGTGTACACAGTTAAGTCAATATTGTCAGTGGTTGTCTAAATTAACTTAAGGTATTTTTATCCTTTAGAGAAGAATTTTGTTTTTAGCGTAACATAATTTGTGTTGAAACAGTATCATCAATATTATGTTGGAAACTATATTTGTTTTAAATAAAAGGATTATATTGTAGATACTGCATTACAAAATCCAAGTGTAGAATATATTTTTATTTTAGATTTTTCTTGTAAAAACAAAAACAAAACATTAAAACTAATATCATTCAACACAAACCAATTGAATGTACATGAATAGGCTTAGCCTAGAAGTATGTGTGAAAATTAATCGTTCCAAAACTTTAAATTTGTGCAAACCTTTTTTCATTTTTAGTTACTAGACTATAAAACTAAAGGTACATAAGCACATAATATAAAATATATATGCAATATTATGTATTTTCGTGATTGGTGTGTAACAACAACAATAATTTTTAAAATTAAGACTAACTTTGGCAGTTTGACGCAATATTTTTTTAAATAATATGTAGTTAAGCGTTACACAAAAACTTTATTGTGAAAACTTTTATATGAACAATTAATAATATGATCCAATTCATTATTACCTATAAAAAGATTAAAATCGATTATTTTTAATATACCAATAGGTTGTGAAATTACTGTAATTTTGTAAAAATTCTAAATGGTTTTATAAATAATCGTTGAAATATTTTTCGGATGCTAAAATTCTTCATAGATCGCGGTTTTATTAGTTATTAACCACAGTAAAATAAATAAAATTAGTGCCCACAATAATACTTACTGCTAGGTATGTTATTTGTTCTTTAGTTTATTGTTGTATGGTATGTGTAGATACTGTACTCCCTGCCCTCGTATTCGTTACTATCAATAAATGAACAAAAGAATAATAACTTGTCCACTGCAATCAACACATTTATTATAATTAGTATAAATATAGGTGTGTATATTAAATTTAGGTACCAAGTATAATACATTTCGATTTCATAGGTCACAGGTGTCGGCTTCACTCAATTACAACCATTCGTTATATCTGCACGACCTTTTCATTAATAATATATTGCTGCGATGCATAATAATGTTTTAAATCGAATTAAAATGTATACTCATTAGGTACGTTTTGGACTATGTTTACAAGAGCCTTTTAACAGGAAAGTTTGATGTGAAATCAAACACATTAAAATCAGTATACGTTTTAGTTTATTTTGGAATTTTTTCTATTAGATTTAGCTTTGACGACTGCAAGCGAGAGGGCCATAAGCTTTATAGTTTATACTAAAACAAAAGTTTATAAATAAAATAAATAAATAAAAAAAACATCATTGTTGAAACACGCGATAACCCTCTTTTTTCCCTAGAATCAAAAATGAATTTTGGATAATTTAATAACACATGAGTACATGAGTGTGAGTATAAAACAACAATAGTAACTCCATAAAATATAATATATCAGGTATATATAATTTGATGTGCGACTAATACTTGCGAAGTAACACATTTTATTCGGTAACTTTTGTTATTTTTTTTTCAACACACGTACAGTACTAACAATGAGAGGAAAACGATTTTATTTTCAGAATTGACATGCTTTAAAACAAAACTTTCAGGAAAAAAGTCAGGTGTCGAATAATAACAAAAATAAAAAGTTAGGAACATTTTTTGACACATCGACAATGTGTACAATATTATAAATTGTCGAAAAGACGAAGCTCGAGTATTCACCAATTTTTATGCTGAAAAAATTTAACACAATAATCTTATCGATATTGATTCACAGGCAACTTTTAATCATAGTTCATCATCAACTGATATAAACATGAGCTGAATAAACATTATTAAACACACATTATAAATATTATTTTGTAAGCATTTCCGTCTATTAATTAAACGTTTTTATATTTATTTTATTTATTTACTATTTTATATTTATAATTTCTAGTATCAATAAATCACATGGTTCAAAAATAATGATTATAATATTTAAAACACAAAATAAGTGTTTAAATTCATTAAACCAGTTATATTTTGGAAATATGCTTTCGATGATTAATGTTGAATTACAATAATCGAAATATTTTTTATTTTTATAAACTTAGATGATTGAAATTAATGAATATAAATATTGATGATATTTTGCTAAACTTAAACCGTTAAGCAATGTATAATTACAAATGGAAATGAAAAAATATGTTTTCAGTCCGTAACTTTTTATAAGCCAATAAAGAAAATCTTGTTTAAATTTGAATCTTAGAAAATGTCACTTACAGATGTTGAACTTAATACACTTCATTATGAGACTTACAATTTGTAATTAATAAAATATTTATATTACTAAGTACTTAGAAAATTAGTAGGTACCTAATTTAATACTCATCGTCACCAATCTACTCAACATATTTCAATGTATATTAACTATTTATATTCTATTAACCGCGACGTATCCATTTTTTTAAATTTAATATCCGTATAATATGTTTGGGCAATTGTATGAAAATTGAGTGTATTAGGCGTTTAATGTTAATGGCCAACGAGGATCCGTCTATCGATCTTTAACTATACCATATATGTAATTTGTCAATATTATTCTACCTTAATGATTTAATTTTGTCATACATTCCTATAATAATTTTTAGAACATTTTAATTCAATTTACTAATCCATTACCTACAAGTATTACTGTAATTATACATGTATAAAATATATGTAATAAATAATGTAAATTTTTTTTAAGGGGTCTTAACCCGTTTATTTTAATAGTTAAATTAAATTAAACTAAAAATTAAAATATCTATTTACATAAATATAATAATATGCAGATTTCTATTCTATCCCAATGACCACTGCTGCCGAGAATTATTTATAAGTTAAATAAAAATAACTGAGATGTATTAAGAAACCAGATATTATTGTAACCCATTTGTTATTTACTCTGTAATATTAGATGGTATTTGTTTTTTCCCCAACCCATACGCAGGTACCTAAGTGTAAAATCTTGAAAAATATTGGTCTTTTGATGTAGGTTGTATTTTATATTATACCTGTATGGACCAACGAGTGTGAATATATAAGATTGTTTACAAGGAATAGTACACCTATGGGGTATGTTTACAAGGCGAAAAGTAAAAAAAATATTATTTCGCAATCAAAAGAAAAGTGTTTGCATTTCAAAGCGCAGCACAAATTTAAATAACATAAAGTAGATTCTTGACGAAAGAAAAAATACAAGACCGGCGAACGTAAATCGTCAATTACAACACACTGTTTGTAACCGGAAGCGATGAATAGGTATATAAACATTATAAATGTATAATAATATTGCTGTAACAAGCGAGTATAAGAACCTCTGTGATTACGATTTACGGTCGTATTCCATTGTAATATTCCCTGCATGAGTAGATAAATGTGTCTGATTTATTAGTCTACAACGAATCATGATGATGAATTATTGGTGTTAATTTATTATTTTATGTATAATTATCAAATCACCTAATAAAATTCAACGTAATATATTGTTCAAAATAATTACATTCCCATAATGTCGAATTCAATGTATTATTATCTGCTTGTCAAAGTATCCGAAAATAATGGTTTAAAAAAAAAAAATCAAAGTCTTTGATAACGGTGTTATTTCATTTCATAACTGCTTGGTAACCAAAGTCCTGACTAAACAATCAAATCTCCGAAACTATGTTATTGCCACGTCTCGTGACATCTATGTGATGGGAAAACAATCCCGTTAAAGTCGTCAATTGTCCCCAGAATGTATGCGAGTTATTTCCCCCTCACTGCAGGACAGACCTCGGAACTACTTTGGGCAATTCGAGTATCGAGAGTTGCAATACATTTTGATTAAAATTTCGATGGAATCGGGTGAGGCGAATGCGAACACGAAGTTTTACTATACACACATTTTTGGACGGCGGAGAGATGACTATAAAATTAAGTTTATGATGAGCTCCCAGATTCGAGCAAACTATTCGTGAAATATATCGATTCAATTTTGACGATGATAAGTCGATGAGCCAAGTTCATGGACGTAGTAATTATTCTTTCAGTGGCGCCACTCTCGTTGGAAAACTGTACACACGTGCGCAATAGATTAATTATTGCTACATCATAATATAATATCGGTACCATGCCCAATTGGAAAAAAACGAAGTAATTATTCAAGCAACTCGAGAATAGTCAGGTATACATGTACAGTGGCACCCAGCCAGGTTATCGAGTACAGTCACTGAATGGGCTCGAGATAGGGGTGGGTGTAAATTGCTGGTGTCGCAGGGAAGTTTTTTAAATTTATAATAATATAAACTATAGTTTACAAAAATTCATTCCCGTGAACCACAGTGATTAACAAGCAAGAACATGTTTTAAATAATAAAAAAAAATGAGTGGTTAACATTTTTCAACTGCGTGTGCTTGAAATATAGGTACTCCTATGCTTCCCACGGAGTACAGAACTACCTATATAATATAGATGCCTTCTGAACGGGTACTTTCCCTAAGATCTGACTGCGTACATTGTGTGTAGATTATGGCGGGGAACAGTGGCGAAATTCACAAACGTGATCTTCCATTAGCGGTCGTTTCTCAATTTTTAATATTTAAGAGTGGGTGCTCAATTTGAATGTGAAAATGACTACATAATAATAATACAAATAGTAAATACTTGGGTTTATTTTAAATTTTTGGTGGGTGATTGGCGGTGGTGGGTCAATTTTAGGTTGTTCACGGGTTATTTTAGGTCAGTTTTGCGCCCTGACGAACAAAATAATTAATATTGTTTTAGAAGGGCTGAGATATTTTCAAAAATATGAGTTACTCCGTTTTCTCGCCACGCAGACTGCCACCACTCCAACTGCTTCAAACGCCATAAGTGCGCATCTAACAATAATTTTATATTTTATCAAACATTGACATTACGATACAATCGTGTTATGCGTTCGGCGGGACGCCGACCCACGACGGGTGACCGTACATAGATTCTTATGGCTTATACCCTTATTTTACGTCGGGTGGGCCGGCGTCGAACTGACCGATAAATAATGCAGATGGCTGTGCGGATTGTGTGAAGCGTATTGTCTACAGAGTGAGACGCGACATCTGTATCTTCTCCGTCAATAAAATGTCTTAAGATCGGCATCATCCAAAACGATAGCTTCGCCAAAAATGGTCACACGTGACCACCGATAATTATTAATGGTATAGATACCTCCCTCTATCTGATCGTTACAGTTTACTTGGCTAGGTTTGCGCTGACGAGCTACTGGAAAATCTCAACGTTTGTTGTATGTACCTTCCACAGTGTTATCGGTTTACCATGAATATTTTAAAAGTCGTATTTTTGATTTTCTGCAGTATTGTCCTGATCTAGGTCACTGCAGTCGGGTGGGTACGCGTCCTAAGGCGTATGTGTATAGCTTACGGTGCTGTTTACGGTAGTTATCTATACAGTAGGAACATATACGCACAACTATGTACAACTGCATCGCCGAAAACGACGACATGCACTCTGTATACCATTTTACCGAGTACAGCCCACCAGCTAGGCCGTTATTAAAATCGTATTTATTGCATATACATATAAATACACACTCGGCTCAACAAAGACCTACGTGCTCAATATATAGATTTATGGGTGTGTGTGTGTGTGTGTGAATTGTTTATATATACTTATATAAGTACACGATATCGTTACGGGAGCCTCCCGCCTTTTACACACAAACGTGGACACGAAAAACACATTAGCACAGCGGCGGAGGGTCATTAAAAATAAATGTATGTGGATGTGTGTGTGTGTGTGTGTGTGTGTGTTCCATGGCGTCATTTGAGTAGACAGTATAACATATTATATTATTATATACCAGACCATAATGCCAGTGTGGACTTATCAATTTTCCGGCACAAAAGTACAGGAGGGTATGTATATTTTGTTTATTCTTCACTGCAACTTTGGTTGACATTATAGACAAAATTTAATGTATAAACTTCAATCGACTTCTTAAACTATTTTGTAAAAATTTAATGTATCACATAATCTAATATTTTATGGCTAGTATTTTCAGTGTACTGCGAAATAATAATATCAGATAGTTTAACACAAAAATATGCGGTATTAATTCACATTTTTTATTGTTAAACATGGCAACAATTATTAAAGTAATAGAGTAGAAACACAACTACATTAGGATTACCTTAAGCTAGATTTTATAGCAACAATATATTTTTAATTTGACATGACCGAAACGTGTAAATTACATTTTTACATCTATAATAAAATGTTTTTAACTTATATATTGTTTTAGAGTTTAGAGCCGGTGTCGTATATGCGGACTTATAATACAATATAACTATTAAAATTATGTAAAATATTACGCTGCACTGTACATGATAAAAAAAAATTGTGACTTTAGATACGACTATTATACATACAATATAATAATATATTCATGTATACTGTGGAAATTGTATGGGTTGCCTACCCAGTCCAAAACATGGCATTGTGTGCGTGTGTGTCACTTCATAATTTATTATATAATACCTACGTATTAATTTAATATAAGCCACGCGTATAGGTACTTTTGATAAAGTTATACGGAAATGTCGGCCGCACGCGGTACCCATCCAAAACTCATTATTATTATTATCAAAGCTTTTGGCCGGTCACCCGTTTATTTTGCATTAAAACAATATTATATTATATCGTATAAAATCAGCGGAAGAACCTATATAAACAGAATATTTTGTTATACTACTACTACGTAGTATATATATATATATTATCATACATGTAAGTATATTAGTATTTTTGTATATATATATTTTAGCGGCGTGGAGAACTGAACATTTTCCAG
>PVMI01016283.1:0-27454 GCA_008528875.1 Aulacorthum solani
ACGCACATAGATAACAAAACAAACGCGCATTCAATGCGGGTCCGATCGGTATAATCGCGTAGTTGGTTTTTATAAAGTGTGTGCTATTAATAATATGGTTAATATATATATAATAGGTATAGTCGTAAATTCCTAAATACGACCGTCGACCGACGACCGATAACGACCGACTGTATCAAATAATAATAATATGTTCGATCATATTTCCACGTATTAGTTGTAATGATGCGTTTACATAATATACATCGCGTTCTAAAATTATCGTTTTTGCTTTTTTTTATAATTTTGTTATTACGATTTACGGAATACGCGAATTGTGTGTAATTTTGTGTTTTGCTAGTACATATTTGAGTACCTAGTTATATAATTTTATTATAATGAGTTATAAACACAAATCTGGTGCTCAAAAAAGAAAAGAAAAGGATTACAGAGACAATGAAGCAAAAAAAGGACAGCTATCACTCGGGCAATATATTAAACCTTCCACAGCTTCGACTGAGTTACCTATACGGTCTATTGTACTGTATTAAAAAGAGTAAAAAATGTTTTACGTGCTACCATGTGTCAAAACAGGCTATCAAGCTTAGGAGTCTTGGCAGTGGAAAAAGAACTGGCTAAAAACACCAACTTGGATGCTGTTATCGATGATTTTGCTATGAAAAAGGCCAGAAAGGGAACACTTTAACTAGTTAATTATTCGTTAATAACTGTTAAATAGTTGTTAACATTATTTTCTTCAATTTTAATAAAAGATTTTATATACCAAATATTATGTTTTTTTTATTTACAATTCATCCAACTTAAATATTAAGTACCGCTACTGTATTAAAATGCTATACAGCTATATAAATCTCAGTAAAATAAGTATATATAAGTGACGGGGCCCGGAAATAATCAGCCCTGGGGCCCATCAAAGCTCTCGCCGGCCCTGTCAATAACTTAATTAATTTGTGGTTGTATTCATACACGTGACCTTACATCCTTACATTCATGATTAAGATAAGGACACAATTTTAGTCAACAACGGCCTATCGGTAATTAAGAAACATACTCTGAACATTTCAAGTCGCTAGCTTTCATATAGTTTGAGCTGTGTGTTGATTATGAATCAGCCAGTGAGGACTTGTTTTTTGATATTTTTATGTACACCTACATATTTTACTTATGTTGAAAAAAGTTCTAAATTATGTATTTGTAGATACCTAGTTCTTATTATTAGTACTATTATATTAGTATTATTAGTTTCAATTAAAAAATACTTATGTTAAAAATTCTTATTAAAATCAATAGATACACTTGTATATAAAATCATGTATATACTTACAATCGTGCATTTCCTACATGTTGATCCTGGGCACGCCTTTACGCATTCCTACCGCCAAATGTCTGTTGTTCAGCTGATTAATCAATGCCTTAATTTTATATAGTTAGTTTAAGCAAGTTTATCTAGGTATTTAAAAAATTGTATAAAGTATTATAGTTCCACGGTATCCTTATCTTGGTAAAACGATAGCAAATGCACTAGTGAAAAATCTATATGTACGATAATACATGTATACAATTATGTACGATCTATACAGGAGTATGTCGTATATATTAGAAATGTATACTGGACAATACCAGTAGCACGCCACTCGATAATTTTCATCTACAAGAAAAATATATGAACTATAATAAATATGTTTTAGTTAATAAGTAACCATCAGGGTTGGCCAAAGGCCCCCCCCAAGCCCGTATTTTTAAAAAATTGCATATTATTGCTAATAATAAAAATTACAAAAAAACATATTATAATATCGAAATATAATAGTTTAAAAATTAAGACTTGGCCCTCCCCAACCATGTCACTGGAGCCGACCCTGGTAACCATGACAACGAAAACCTTACAAAATTTGTCATCGCAGTCAGAAAAAATTTTGTATTCAGAGCAAAAACATGTTTATACTTTATATTATGATAAAACAATAACTGTGGAGTGTATTATAATACTATACTGGCGAGCGCCATGAATTGTTTTGTACCTATAGATTAATAGATAGATTCTGAGTAACTTAATATCTTAAAATTAACGATAATGATTTTTTTAGTTGTACTGTAGCTAAAAGGTGTAACGACATTTCAAATTAAGTTTATGATGTAACTTACCTATTGTGATGCAGGCAGTGGCATAATTAAGGTGGGGACACGTAGGACTATGGGAGCAATTGCCTCTGACAGCACTTTTTTTTTGGGACAGCGAACTTTACAAATGTGTTGTATTACACACACGTTATTCTATGGGTGAGAAAAATTACCACTGTAAAAAACTCGGTGGAGGAGAAGAGGGCATTACAAAAATGTGCACCCAGAGCAACAAAATAATAAATACTCAACTAGATGCAGCTTGCAGCTTGTAGGTAACACAATATAGATACGTGTTTAAAAGCTTAAAACAGTTAGTGATTTTGTGATGTAGGTACATGTAAATGATTAATAACACAATCAAGGATATAATATATAATATGTATTTAAATACAACTGTGTAAGCATAATAATTGTTATTTTTTTAAACCCTGCGATATACAATATCGAACAAACAAAGTTAAAATACAATAGCTTATATTTTAGCATTGTCAAAATACTACGGATTAAATGGTAAACTTGACTATAGACTAAGTACTATAATATAATAGTAGTGACAATATTGAAATCGTAATTCACAATATTTAATAATATATTATTTTTTTTAATGTAAGACGTGTTAATTAGATTTAAGGTATATTCTATTATTATTATTAAGAGAGAATGAGGGATAGAGAGAGAGAGAGAGATAAATAGATAGATAGAGAGAGAGTGTGTTATGAAAGGTTAGAAAAACCAAATTCTAGGAGTTATAATGATAATAATATTTAGACTACTGGATTAACGCAAATATCCCTAAAACAGTAAAACTTAAGTGTCTAACTAAAATAACTAGCCAACTAAGTATACAATCAATATAATCTAATAATAATTATGGTTAATAGGTGGTTAACAGTAATAATAATAATAATAATAATAATAATAATAGTAATAATAATTTATAATTTTAATAATAATAATACAAATAATACAACAATAAATGTTTTGGTGACAAAATAATTAGGTTTTCAATAATTCTATATACCATCGGATTGTTAGCTGCTGGCATCAAATAACAGTGATCTGTGAAATTTCAAATTTTATTTTCCATTCCCAAACACCTCTAAGGCAGGTCAATCAGAATAGGACACAAAACAAATTTGAAATTAACAAATTCACTCGAATCGTCATGATATGGTCGTGTGCGGAAAATGGATATGCTGGTATACGCGATATGCTATTTATTTATTATAATCGTCATCACTCAATTATTAGGTTCTGATTGGGATATGTTAGATTCTTAAATATGGTTTAATTTTGTTTTGTTGAAATCAAGATTAATAATAACAAAACTAATAATAATAAAATAATAACTTCTCTTACATTTCTGTGTGAATATTGTTTTTTTTGTAATTAATTTAATGAGATCAAACAAAACAAATATGTATATAAGTATCTATTTATACATATTATAAAAAAAATTCTTACCCTTTTTGTGTTTCACAAAAATTTTTATTATTATGAATTTTTTTTTAGCACGCGCTTAATTTACTTTAAATAAGTTTATAAATGTTTATAAATATAAAATGCATATATTATCTTGTACATAAACATTAAAAAAAAAAAAATTATGCACTTGCGTATTTTTTCAACGGTTAATGTTCGGATGACAATTGTTTACGCCCAAAAATGTTATCGACCGTAATCCGGCTCATTAAATATTGCGAATTAAATATGTTTCTTAAATTTTTTATGTAACTACAAAAAAATTAACGTAATATCTAAAATAAAAATTCATGATTGTCTCTAATGTTTATGATAATAAACGATATTATTATTATTGTTAAAATATTCTAAATTTTAAAGTTAGATTAAATTATTTAAATTTGTTAAATGTGTATTACGATTATAAGAAGTTTCACGCTATTTGCTACAATGCTGTCCAAATCAATCCAGTATGAAAAATCTATTAAAATATAATATGCGTGCTGCATCTTGTTTATAAAACTATGGGTCAAGATATCAAAGTTTAATAATTTATGCATCCCTGACTAATTATTATATCACACTTTATTTTTTTTAGCTTATGACAAAAAAAAATCTTTAGTAAGCTACAAGAATACTTTACAAAAAATATTTTTAATTAACTACATTTATATTATCATTTAAATGAAAAATAAAATAAAACAACTTGTATTGAAGATAAAAAATTGTGCGCGCCAAGAACAATATATTGACAATAAGTTTGTATTTATTTTCACTAACCTTTTATTTGCCCCCGGTGGCATACCCTTTCGCCTTTGTCCTTTGAGTTTTGACACAGTGTACAATTTACGTACCTCATATTGGTAAGACTTTGGTGTCTATAAACTTGTTTTATAAAATAATATATCAAAAAGAAAATGTTTATATTTATATTTAAAGTAATGCTATTATGCTAATCCATAGAGTGCATCTAAGAGAGATATTTAAATAGCGTTTATGTTTAAAGCTTCTAAACAAAATTGATTTTTAGGAAATATTATATTTATCTCTATACAACATATGCACTAACGCCAGTAAGGCCATTAATTCATAGTTTCCATAAAATATATTATTTATTATTGCTACATCTTAATATCTTATATATATATATATTTATATAATATATATATATATAATTTTGGTATTTGGCACATATTTTCACATTTTAACCAAAAAAGATGGCTTCTTTTTTATTATTATTATTTTTTTTTTTTGGCACTAGTTTAATTTGTTTTGCCGATCATTTTAATTAAAAATTTAGACAAACTACGAATAAAACATTTATTTTATGTCGTGTTATATTATACGTTATTGATTATTGAGGATTTTATTCACCTATAATATATATAGGAGTGTCATAGTAGACCAGAAATCAATATTTCGAAGTTAACATAATTATATTATATAGGAAACTATACAGGGTGGGGCGGTAGAAATAATGTGGTAACCGAATTACACTAATGTTATCCGCGACTGAGATTGGACGACAAATTAACCATTCTTCAAATGACCCAAATTAGGTACAAAATTGTTTGTACCCTATATGTATTAATAAATGTATACTCAGTCGGACTTAGATAGCTAAGTTGCTATAGTTGTCCTTATAATTAGATACCTTCTAAACTATTATCCGACTCACCCTGTATACGATTGCTATAGAATATTATATTAATTGTTTTTTGTATACATTTATATTAACCTATTTTATTGTAGGTATTGCTTTATCTTGCAACAAATGCAGAAATGCATTTTGATTTTCGACAGCAAAAATAAAAATTACCGATTCTATTGACACACAAGAACAATATTTAAATATTAGTGCCTATTTGTACCTTATCTAATTCTCAATTGTGTGAAATAATTTGGTACAATTTCCAAATATTAGCAACAATATATGTGTACCTACAGAAAAAAAATAACATCTTAGAAATTAACCAATAGAAGACTAAATAAATAATACAATTAATCAAAAAATATACACGAACAGTTACAACTTATACGTTATAACGTCAACGCGCATACTTAGCTTCACTAATAATAATCATTATTATATATTAACACAAAATACATTAACGCTAATAATAGGTTAAAAATAAAAATAAAACAAAACATTGTTTACTATAGTTAAATAGATAATAACCAAAGTAATAATACAAAAGATTAATTATAAGTTTATAATCTATTAAAACAGGAAAATCCAAAAATTGTTATCATCATCGTTTGATAAATAAAATAATTTATATAATACCTTATTTTTGATGTTCATTATCATTTTACTTTTCCAATGCCCAAGTGTTGTATAGCCGATCTTAAAAATAATTAATTATCAAAGTTCAATATTTTTTTATCAAGTATAAATATATGTATGGAATAAACATTTTATATAAGTAATTCAGACTATCGGTACTATAGTTAAATATCTAATATTGCATTATATTAATTGGCTGCAATACGATTGTACACTTTTTCCTTTTTTGACTTGACTAAACACAACATCCTAGATGATATATGTATATAATTTTATATTTATATATTATATTAGACATAAGATACATATTTCACGAATTTAATACAATTTTTTAATAGATTATAATATAGTCAATAAACAAAAAAAATGTTGGACAATTTGAAACTAATGATTACTCGTTTAGCATCTGAGTGAATTTTAAATTGGTAAATTATGTACCTATTTAACATAATACCGTATGTGGTATAGATATACATTGTTTATAAATTATATACAGTATATACATATATCAATTGTGCAATCGTGTTGTGACTTTATCAGGTTAAAATGGATCGGTGCGCATTTGTGTTACAAGCTTGGTGCTCAATCGTATTGTAATTTATTAGTGGAGTAAAAAACAGAAAAAATGCGCAATCGTGTTGCAACACGTTTGAATACTATAGTCTATAATAAATTTATAAATAAATGTATAGGTTTTTATATGTACGAAAAGTAAGTATATATATTTCTTATGTAAGTAGTCAGTTAGGTATAGACTTAGATTTTGAAAAGTGCTCATATTGTAATAGAATAATCGTTTCCAACTGTAGAAATTGATAGGTGTCAATTGCATTATTTGATTTAAAGCCGGTATCGTAAAATACGGTTAAATAATAATTTACTTAATCAAAATAAATAATAAAGAAATAAGACTGTGGATAGAATATTTTTTTTCGGCCCAGATTTTTTTGATAGTTATATTTATCTCATTTTATATCTCCAACAAATAACTCCATACTTTTACTGATCATATTGTAGAAAATTATTATAGTTAAGAATACAAATTTCCGTAAAATATTTAGGCAAAAGCACCAAAAAATAACAATTGGACAACCAACGAATCTGAAGCATTTCACAAACATTATAATACACAATTTTATCATTCACACCCAAATATACGTACAATACGCAGTTGACGTTTTGATTAACTTTCAGAACTTTCTGCATTTTTATAAATAGTGTAAAAATATAATTAAATTAAATTAGAAAAGAGCCTGTATACTTGATGTCATATATATATATATC
Source organism: Aulacorthum solani (assembly GCA_008528875.1). Classification (NCBI taxonomy): domain Eukaryota; kingdom Metazoa; phylum Arthropoda; class Insecta; order Hemiptera; family Aphididae; genus Aulacorthum; species Aulacorthum solani. Next base: position 7,157 of record PVMI01016283.1, read on the forward strand.
TGATAACTAAAATGCTTATAAAAAAAAGACATTAAATAAATTGAATATTTAAAAATAATTGGAAATCAATGTCAAGAAAATAAAAAAATATGACGAAAATAATTTGACTTAGACTTTTTATCACATTTTTCAAGTATTTTAACTATTATAAAAAATATTATTATTAAAGTAGTATAGCATATGGCATTTGTGGATTATTTAAAGTATATATTTGTTTCATTTTAACCTCGAATATGATATCTTTTCAGGGATAGTGAGTGCCCAAACGTTGTGTGCATTTTAAATTCCGAATAGGTTTAACTTGGTTAATTCTTAATCGTGCTACACAGATAAGGTTTGGTAGAAGCGGTTAGTGTAAGAGGCAAAGCGAGTATGAAACCTCTTATAAACACTTTGTGTTTCTGTTGGAACAGTATTTTTAGATGCAGAGCAGTACGAAAGTTGTGATAAGATATGCAACTACTGTAGGGAATATTTGATCGATTAGTTCTCAAAATTATCATAATTTTTGTAGGATAATAATTAAAAGTTACTGAAATAAAAAGCATAATATTAATATATTATTAATTTAAAAAGTTTTAAAATTATATGAATCAAATTATAAAGTTGTTATTAAAGATTTTCTTAAAAGCTAATATATTTTGTATTATTGGTTTCTCTAAACCAACTATTAATTATTAAGATAAACAAATTATTAATTTAGGCTATTGACATTGATAGACAAGAATGCCTTTAAATTGCATACCCAGAGTGCCGTCTAACTGATTATAAAATGGAAAAATAATTAGATACCTAATATCAACATAATATCTTTAATATTGATTTTATAATAATTACTATATTATATACATTAATTTTTGTTTGTATATTAAGTAAATGTATGATTTTATGAAAACTTTTTTTGATACATTTCAAGGAAAGGATATTTAAAAAAAGTCTTTCAATTGATAATAAGTTGTAGCTAATATTAAATTTTAATAAATATTTAAAACATATTATATACATAAAACTAAAACTAAGAGTGTACTATTTACACAGTGTTTTCATAAATTAAGAGGTTTCAAGTATCACTAAATACTTAAGCTGAATGACCTTGAATTTAAATAGGGTTTTCGGAAGCTTAGTAGGTACTATATACTACACATTTCTGAAAATTGTAAAATTTTTTATCCTTCACTGTGTGCTTGCACAATATAACTTGTCTAATTTTTTTTAAATAGGAGCCCTAATTTTTTTTCGTATATTCATATAGACCCTATACATGTAAAATATTATAGTAAGCCACATAAACACTAAAATTAAAAAAAAATTTTTTTTGTTTTTATTAAATATAATTTATTAACTTTGTGAAAAATTTAAAAATACCAATTACTGTGGTAAAGAAAACACATGTACTGGCATTTATTGTTGAACCTATAAGACAGCATTTTTGGTTGTGTATTGCTTTTATTTTCATAAACTGTTTGCTTACCTCTTTTGTACATTGATTTAATGGATCGGTGACTTCACAATGTGATTAGGTGATACGTAATGATAACCGGGCAAAGCTAGTCCAGCAGTCTCCATAGATATCCTGGTAACAAATAAAATCACATTTAATAAAATAAAAGCTACCCGAGATCGGCTATCAAGTCGAATCGTTAAGCATTAGATATATAAGTAAAATGTACAATATTTTGATAAAATGTCGAGTTTACTGACCTTGATATACGTTCAAATACAAGTTTCAATTGGTTTTAAAATCAAAAAATGGTTTTGCTGAACACACATGCTTAGTAATACACTAATCAACATAACGAATAGATAAAAACAACTTAACTTTATGATAAAACCATTTATGTAATATTATAATATAGTCTCATGCATATATTTGTTGATTTAATTTATAAGGGCTTTTGTTTCATGCATATCAAATGGTCCATAGTGTAAAGTTGATAAATGATGACTCATAATAATAAAAAAAAACCTGTAGGTAATTGTAAACTCATTAAAATTTATATTATCACTAATAATCTAAAATATATATTACATTAACAACATTTATATTCACTTCCATCTTCTACAGAAGTATTGAACTATAACATTATAACACAACATAATATTAATAATATTGTATGATATCGGAACAACATGAATGCTTTCAATTGTTTGAACTTAAATAATATACACATAATTATATTATATTTATAATTACTTTAAGTGAGCATTTTATTCAGATCACAATATCACATAAATATTTTGATATAAAATAAATGATATAAAATATACAATAAATTTGAATGGTTAAATATTTGGTCTGTGTGTAGTTTTTACAAAATTAATACGGTTTAATAAACGGTTGAGTATATAAGGCACTTACCATTTTGAATATATAGTAACAAATTAAATTAAGTATAAATATGTATGATTAATAAAGGATTTCAATTAATATTATGATTACCTCAATATAAACTTAAATAATTGAAAAATGACTAGCAGATATAATGTAGTAACGAATTCCTATCAACCCCTCCCCCATGAACACTCCATTTTCATGAGTACAATAAGTTCACTGTAACACACACAAAGGCACACACAAAAAAAAAATTAACAATTTATTAACAATTCGTATAAATATTTATGATTGCCAAATTTGAATTAAAAACTATGAAAAAATGGTGAGAATAAATCAACGTTTGGGAGCTAAGTTATCTACAACCCTTTATAGTAGTTGCATCAATGGTCACGACATCTCTATATCTTCCTATAATAAGTAACTATACGATACGCAAGTGACGAGGCATCTGGAGACGCGCTTTTTATTCAAGGCATATATGTATGGTGAAAATAAGGCCATTTATGTCGCAATTGTTTCTATGAACTGGCCCTGTTCCACCCCCACAACTATAGACTTTAGACTTTAGACAAAATTCATAGACTTGTGAATTGAGTACAAAACGAAGACTGGAAACTTTATGATTTTTTCGGTTTCAAAAATAGGTAGGTATATAAAATATGAGGGTTCCAGTGAGGTTTGGTTTTCAACATTTTCGCAGGATTTTCGTTCCATAACCGATTATTTTCGGTACCTACAGTTCCAGGCCCCGTTACGAAATCCACTAGAGTGTATATTTTGTACAAGGTTAGAAACACGGATGTTATAGGATTTTCGAGGTTACAAGATCCGTTGTTGTAACCGTCCGGTATATTATTTTCGAACAGATTAGAAAGTTTGTATCCTTTTTAAGTTCAGCGATCCGCAGTGGGCATCGATCAGTCCGTGACATTAGGACCACGTTGTCTTATAGGTTACAGTCTTTTGACCTTAGTCGTAGTTCACGGACGAAAAGTTCCTATATATTGTTACGCTATACTATATTCTATACTGTGTACTATAATGTTATAATACATATGCCTACAACTGTGGTTAGAAATGGGTTTGTTTGTATATTTTAATGTTATATTAGTACGGTGTGAATTTGATGCGGTCGGTTTTGTGTTTGGCAACGGCCGGCTGAGGAGATAGCAGTGCGGCTACCGCGGGGCCGTGGAAATGGTGCTGGACGGGTAATATGTCAGCGGCGGTCGTGTACTGCTGTTGGTGGTGCGGGTGGGTGGCTGGCAATGGGTTGGCAGTCTGGTGGGCGTTCGTGGCCGAGGTGGTGGTGGTGTTCGTGGTGTTGCATGTAACGAGCATGTGGTGAACAGGGAACGGGTACTGGTGCGGCGGCAATACTAGCTGTTGCTGTTGTTGCTGTTGATGTTGCTGCTGCTGCTGCTGCTGCTGCTGCTGTTGTTGTTGTTGTTGTTGCTGCTGCTGCTGCTGCTGCTGCTGGTGATGTTGGTGGTGAAGGAGGTGATGGTGGTGATGGTGTTGGATTTCCGATTGCAACATCGAAGCGCGCTGTATGTCCAAGCTATGGTCGAGGTCGAGGAATGGCGGTGGGGGGCAATAATAAAAAATAAAAATAAAAACAATATCGGTAGAATAAAAAATAAAAATCGTTATACCATTATGATATAATATGTAAGTATAAATATAAGAAAAACAAAAACAAGGAAATTATATTAAAAATAATATAAAATGATGTGAATCTGCAGGGACTGGAACCGGTTACATAGATAACAATCTAACCTTTGAATGATTCATCCAAAAAAAAAAAAAATATATAGTAAATTCACTTCAATATTGAAGCTAACAACACAAAATTGATTCTGTTAAATGCTAATTTGCTATGTTGTACGTTTGTAAGTTGGAGACAACACATACATAATATTAGTACAATTTAATTGTCTTAATTTTCAAAAGATTTCGGTTTCAATACCATTTTATTCGGATTGGTTCCAGTCCCCGGTTGAACTATTTCAGTGGAGTGTTGTATTTCAGAGACGTACAACCAGTGGTTCAGCCAGGGTACAATTCGGTGAGGGATTTTTAATTGTACAGACCTTGGTAGAGGTATTCTAAAATATATCATGTATATATTTTGTTTTGAAGCAATTTGATACAAATTAACCACTACAAATTCTCGAAGGAACACTACCGATTTCAACTAGATATTAATTGTCTTTAATCCATCAATATTTAAGTATACATTTACATTCTATATCTACAATTATATTCTAGATAAAACTACAATATACACCAAATATACACTTTTGGGTTAGAGTATATAGATAACCAATAAATCATATTATTAAAATTTTGCAAAACATAACTTTTACATAAATTACATGATGGTACCCATATACTATCTGAACCTAGTTAATTTTATATCAAATGCATAATAATCTGGACTAAAATATTAAAAAAATAATTAGTGGTATATAATATAAGAATTACATTTTACAGTAATAGATCCAGTCTACAGATCACTGGCCTTAAAAAAAGAAAGTCTCTGAAAATATATAATAAAAGATCATAGAATAAAATAAACATGGTATATTACACGATTTATCTACCTATATGGTAAACTTAATCACTAACCACGGTTATTGATCAAATTTTGTGAATATTTGTGTAACGGTTCACTATATTATTGATTCAATATACATATTTATCAGTTTGTTTATCTAACCAATACACATCTTATTGAATTGTTTTTATCGACCATTTATGCACCTTTTTTATTTTGCAAATTTCATATTTTGGTATTGAAAACCATGGTGAAGTCAGAATTTTGTGGTCGGATCTAGTTTCAAATTTGTATTTATTTTACTTTTTTAGGTTTGTAACTGCTTAAATAGATATTTTCGTATTTTCCAAACACTATATCTTGGTACAATGGATTCGTGTCTTCTATATAGTTTTTATTAAAATTTCCGAGCAGGACCAAGAAGTGCAGTTAAAAATTGGGGTTTATCATTTAATCTACTCACAATGGTTTTTCATAGCAAATTGTAGGGCGTTTTCATCTAAGCCACCTGAACGAGCTAGAGTAGAAGCGACTCCGTGGTATAGTGCCAAAGTTAAAAAAAATTTAATCTGTGACCTACCAGTGGTGATTTTTTGTAACAAATCGAGGAATGTTTTAGCTTTAACCACCCAAGGGAGCGTAGCGTTCGAGTAATCTCGCCAGGTCTATATGGCCTGTTAAAATATTATATTGTTACACTGCAAGTGTTATTACCACCTGTGGTGGTTTTGTAATGAAGTCGAGCGGGTTTTGAACTGTCTAAGCAAGCAAGAAATCCCGCTGTTTTTATAAGTACTGTTACAATTATTGGTCTTTACCAAATTGTATACCTATGGTGATTTTGCAAAACTAATCCGACGTTTTTAACTTAAATCATAGGAGGTTAATAAAAATAAGTTGAAAAATCGAAAAAAAAACTTCTTAAGATATCCAATATACTAAGTTTCTCATTGCACTACCATGATATTATACCTAATTATTAATTGTGAGATTCGCTTAAGCAGTACTGTAAAAATGATATAACTAAATGCCAAATTCTAACCTCACCATAATTTTAAGCATATCAAAATACCTAACCCACCTAAAAAAATGTAGACGTATCTGGTGAAGTATCAATGTTTTAATATATAGATATGCCTACTTTACAAACGGATATTAGTGAAAACCAATTTTATACTGGATATTTTGCATACTTTTTAAGTATAGGATTTCGATACAATGCAATAATTTTCAAGAATGATATTCTATGTAGTTGAATACACTGGCATACATTTATCATTTAGGCCAAGAAGTCAAATTTTTATAGGCTCCCCCCCGGCCCCCACTACATTATAGACTTCTGTTGGGGTAGCTGAAGGAAATTAAGAAGAATACATTTTGTTTTGACTTTATTACTTATGTAATCGTAGTTATCTTAGTGCCTCATAACGAATGGTTGCAATTTCGGACAAAAATTGTACATTACCCTTTTCAACTAATAAGGCTCGACTACTTTATCGCCAAATTAAAATTTTTCGTAAGTGCTAAAATTATTATGTTTTAATATAATATTTCAAAAGTTTTTACTATGCAACCATAATTTTCAATAACTTAGTTAAATCCTTAATTCATATTTTATAATTATACTCTATTTAATATAAATGGATTTAATTATCAATTTTGAAATATATAATATTATGAATCATGATAATTTAATAATTTATAATATTAAATGAATGTGTACATGTGATTCGTTTTTATTAATGATTATTAGGTGTTCCATTAATTTGTTTATCTATATAATATTAATTAATTAGTTATATATTGAATGTCTTGGGGATTGGCATACAACTGGACAATTTGGGATGGGATATGCAATGTAAATAACTATGTAGTATATAATGCGTGAAAAGGAAATGTATGTAAAAACTATGTGTTTATATATGTGTCATGTCAAACGTTAATAAAATATTTATTTGTAGGTTTAAGTTATTAATTTATTTCGAATATTATTATTTTGTTTATTCTTTTAATTCTAAATTTCGCATTCATTAAAATGTTACACGAATTCAATCAACTGCTATTATACATTTATACATCTAATATATATTCACCGCATTGCGAAGTTGCGTTAGATACAGTGGAATTTAATCACAGCGACGATGCCTCAAACGGATTAATGGCTTACATGATTCAATTAACAAGCTGCATAAAATTTCGACCGCAAATAGCCACGCTGTAACAGTGCAGCCAATTCTAATTGAACGCCTACCAGCTTTAAAGCCGGGCTCTGTATTCCACATCTATATATTCTGGGTCAGCTGAAAACTGCTGATATTTAACAACTTTATAATTCTTGACAGCTTTCAAGTGCACGCTACTGTAGAATAATGCAAGCCCCTATTGTCCACTTTGACCCAGAATCGCTACCAAAAAAAAAATAAAAAGCCGAACGAGAACGCAAAAGCGAAAGTGTGCCCTTGCCAAAAGGTATGGCAAACGAGTTGTAGTTGTATTCATGCTGTAATTTCAACACTAGGTACTCACCTCATATTGATTAAGTACTGTGCTAAAGCCACTGAGTCGGGGTTTCCAGTTATCGTTATGGTCCTATCCGTGCTTGCACTTCCTTCGCGGTCTTCACAGTTTGAGATCCGTATCATTGCTCCACTGATTTGTCTGGAATCATAAAATCAATCATAAGTGACAAAACAAAAACCAACACAACTAAACACGCACCTAATTTCAGCGATTTTAGTTCCTCCCTTGCCAATGATGCAACCAATTAAGTCATTTGGTACGGTCATCTCGTGAGTTTGTTGACCGCCTCCAGATCTATTGTTAATATTGGCTCCAGAACCATTAGATCTTAACTGGCTGCCAGCTAATGCCGCTAATGCTTTAAAAGTGTGTATTTTATAAATAATTATAACTTAATCAAATAATTTTATAAATCAAACCAATAACTTACCAGCAGGATTAAATGAATTCGCAGGCCCTCCCAAGCTTCCAAGTCCAAGTGCCGCAAGACCAGCTAACGGATTTCCAGTCAATTTTCCCAACTAAAATACATTAATTAAGTCGGTAGTGAATTTTTATATTGTTAAAAGTATACTTGAAATAAAAAGTTATACTTGCGAAGGTCCAAATGCATTTTTAAGTAGAGGATAATCCAGTGGATCAATCAAGCCTAGACTTGCTGCTGCACCAGGTGATGGAGGAACCATAAGCATTGGTGCATTATATGGCCCGCCACCTACCATCATGGTGCCTACATCACAACCAGCTGCGGATCCTGCACTTGCAAGAGTAAATGCTTGTCCTCCAGCCAGTATAACTGGTGCACCCATCTGAGGTTTAGCGCGATACGGTATTGTTACGCCTTTAGGAGGTGACTGAAATATAATTGCCCATTGGTTATTTAAATTCTTAAATTATGCATAAGATTCAAAATAACTAAAAAGTTTGAGTTATTTTAAATTTGAATAATGATCATTTTTTCCTATGAACTATTGATCCTGTTTTTTTTTTAATTGATGATCAGATGAAAAAACAATATCTATCATGATATTTTGTTATTTATTATAATACTAATACTCATTGTGTATAAAACTGAGTATAGGAAATGTATTAAAATTGTTTTAGTTTTATATTATTTTTATTATACTTACTTCCACCATAACTGCACAAATGTGAAATATACACTGCGTTATTGAGTCCCTCGTACCAGTTAATGTAACAGCTCTTTCCGTAGATTGAGGGAGCACATCTGAGGCCACTTGTATCTGTGCTCCTGTAGCTTCCCTAATTTCTTTGATTTTATTACCACCCTTCCCGATTAAAGATCCACACTGTGATGCTGGAACAATCAACCTAAGGGTCATACCACATTTTCCGATTGCTGTTGCACCAGTTTTCCCATTTTGCATTTCAATAAACTGTAATAATAATAAAAATGTGTTTATATTAATTATATGAAATTTCAGACTTATCAACCTAATTACAATATCCAATTTCACATAATCTTATAAATATTTATAGCATTAATGAATGTCAAAGAGTGCAATGTATGGTCATCCTGTATCAAACATATTGGATGTCTTAATACAAGTAATATCCAATTGAGTTTTAAATATGCGAAAAACTTACCTCTTCAACTTTTGTGCATATTAAAGAAAATGCTTTGTAAATGGCTTCAGTAGATCCTGATATGGTCACTATTCTTTCAGGACAAGAGCCATCAGATATATTGATTTTGGCACCAGACTGTGAAAAAATTAAATTATAAGTACTGTGATACGATAACAATTAACAGCCAACAGTTATTTAATTAATATTGAATGAAATACTACTTTTTCAATGGGAGGCGGGGGTGAACTGTGGAAGGAATTATTATTAAAATTATGATAATTATTTAGGTTTACTAGGTTAGATAATAACTTAAGTATATTATATAGAGTATGATTCAAGTGAAATTCATAATATAATATAATTTAATTATACATAATTTATTAAATAATGAATTATTTACATATTTTAATAAAGAAAGAAATTATTGCTGTGTTTTCTAAGTTATAAGTTATAACTATTTAAAAAAAGAGTTTCATTGTAGTCAGGCTTACTTTGAATTTATTGTTTTCAACTATGATTAATCTTCTAGAGCTTATCTAAGTAACGTGTTAAGATTCATCAGTCAAAAAATGTCGAGTTCGATCAACATAAAAAAATGTATATTTCTGTCTAAGGATGAAACTGTCTGAAATGTTTCTCGCTCAATGTATAATTCCGCTTTTCTCTGAGACCTTTCTGGACTCAATCTTAAGACCCCATTTTTAAATCATCCCGTGATTAATATCCTCCAAAATGGTCCGTATTAATCTGCCTCGAGGGAAAAAATATTGCTAGATGGATTGTATACATACCTCTTCTCTGAACCGCTTGACAATCTCTCCTTTTTTCCCTATTATACTACCAACTTCCTGTAAAAAAATTGCATTACAATTTATAACGAATAACGAATAAGTATAAGTTCTTATGCGGTTAACTCAAATATTTTTTGTAGGTAATATGTTAGTCTTGTAATATAACTCCACAATCCAATCTCTAAATAAAAAATATCAATTGTACTATGACACTCATTGTCAATCTAAAACAAACTGGAGTTTGATGCCAACGTTGACAATATAAATGTTCACAATGTTAGAACTATTATTTTCGAATTTATTATTCAATCAAGTGCTTGAATACTAAATTGTAATTCATTATATTTACACACCAACAAAGCTATAGTTAACTAATTGATTTAAAATCATTTTGTTACCTAACTACCTAAGTTAATATTGATTCACAAATTTGAGTTAAATTTAAAATGAAGGGTTACTTTTTTTATTTTTAACTTGTATAAGTTCGAAGTTAAATGAAAAAAAAAATTTAATTTAGTTAAAAATCAGCTATATTTTTTTAGATTCTGAGATTAGTGAATAAATGTATATAGTATTTACTATGATGTGTGTTTTTAGATTTTAAGCGGAGTAGTACCCGCTTGTCCAACTTTTTAAAATTTAATATTTATGATCAATGCCAAAGCATAATACACACATGTGATAAAAGTATATTAATATAAATATTAATAGGTTAATTATAGTAAGTATAATACATATAAGAAAATAGTGTGCATGTGTGTGTGATAGAGAGAGTAAGATAAAGAGTAATTAACAGAAAGGGAGGTTATCCAAAAGGCTCTATCACCATAATAATAGAGTAAGTTATTAATTTATTATGTACATTTTTTACAAGACCAAGGCACCAACGTCTTTTTAAACGTCAAACGAATGTTTACTGTTATAAAGTGTAATTATTTTTAAGTTCAACATTATTTGAAATTGAATTTACAGGCATATATGATTCTTTTTCTCTATTTTATAAAAACTGGGGTATTCGTTTTAAATATTAACATCTTTGATTAAAATAGGGAATAATTGTATATTCAAAAATCAAACCATATTAAATATGTAATTATATAAAAAAGTGGTGAAGCATTCGGGTGGTTGTCAAAAACTATGTGCACATGTGTTAGAATCTAAGACCAAAAAATAGCATTAAAAAAACTATATGTGTATTTTTACATATTTTAAATTTTACATCAAGAATATCTAATTAATAAATTAATTTAATGTTTTGAATGGATTTTAAAAATGCTCTAATTGGAAAAAACGGTTATTATAATTTACAAGTGTTGTCAGTGGGTGGGACTTAACTCTACTAACTATACCTATAAATTATAATGTAAATCAGATTTTGTAAAAAAAAAAATGTTGTATATGCCACTGACCGGACCATACTAAATATAAATAATGACATTAAGACTAAAAGTAGAAAAGGGCATTTTGTCATCATGTAATTTTTAGAAGTAAAAAAATAAAGTACCTGTGGGAATGGACTATAGATGTGTAATACAGTTTATATTTAGTGTAAATAGGTTTAAGGATATTATACTGACAAAATACAACTTAGGCAAGAGTGTAAGACACACTTTGGTATGTAGTTGCAAAAATGCTTTCCCGGAAGCATATAATAACACAATTCAATCAGACTTACCATTTACTATTTGCGTTTAATATATGATAGCATAACATATACGGATATTCTGGTAGGGAAATTAAAGTGTGTTCCAACTGTATTGGAATACTACAACCTAAACGAGAATCAAACTTGTATATGGCTAAGAAAGAATGCTACATTTTTACTTACAGAAAAATATATAAATCTTTCCTGTTGATATAAATAGGAATTGTTTTTAAATTTAATCAAACTTTCTATGGATATATGAAACTTTTGCGTATTTGTATACAACGTACAATGTTTACCTTATATACCCCTTAGAGATTTAATGTAAAATATTTTTTTTTCACAATCATCTATTTTGAAAAGTTATAAACTACCGTAGAGTTCTTATACCTAGAAAAAGAGTTTCATCACAATTTTTATTATACTTTAATGAATAATATAGGTACCAAAATGCTAGGTTGTTGGATTTAAATAACCTTTCATCGTGGTAAAATACAAATATAGTACAGTTATAAGACTTTTAAAAACATTTTTCATCACTTTCTAAAAATAGTTCTAGTTAGTACTTCGAGAAGATTAAAAATCGTTATATAAGTTTTTTAATTTTTTGAATGACAACATACATTTTTCATTTCATATTTCGAAGCAAAATATTTTCTGAATACTTTGATAAATTAACAATGCAGTTTGGATGAGTGGTTAGTAACTCAAAAGTTATATATTTATTTAAGTATTTAAATTAAAAGTTTTGATGAGGGGAGTAGTGGACCAACTTTATTCGAAAATGCGGGATATCTACCCCTGTTGTGACTTTTCTAACTCTTCGAAACAATACGTGTAGATACTTAAATCAATCACCTAGTATAACATTATACATTTATTATTCACCTAAATGTATACTTATACATATAACACATACAAGTGTAATATGGTTTCACTTATGAGACTATTTAGTATAGTTGAAGTAGTAATAACGTTAAATGGATTATTTACTACATTCTTTTTAAGGCTTCAAGTCCACGAGGGGAAGGCGAAATCGAAAATTACAATATTAATTATTACATATCGTACTCACATATTCTTTACAATGATTGCTTTTAGACTACTTTTTAGATGACAAACTCAAAATTTAATATTTACCTTTCCTTGCATTATTAGCCGAAGTGTAAGGCTGATGTTGGAGTCATCTTTCGATTTGGCGTCCATTTGGTCCTTTCGTTGAAATCCCTGTAATCCTTGATTATTCGAGTTACTGTAAAAAATAAAATACTATTATAGTAAAATATTAATTAACGGTATGTGTTAATTAAACACTAATTGCTTTGTATATATCATATTATATGTTATAAGTTATTCAAAATTACACAAATACCCATTTTCAAACAGAAACTGAAGGACATTAAAACTGTATCCACTATCCACTGGATATTACTTTACATAAACGGCAATTATATGTATTTATATTGTACACTGCAGTATCCTTAATTAAAGTAACTATATTATGTAGATGATAATATACGTGGAGTAGGTATAATTGGCAAACATAATGATGATTAAGAATTAAGATACTCTCCAAGTAAAATTAACTATCATATTGCAATCATAAATTTACATTAGGTGTAGTTCTACATAAAATATTTGTATAAAGTGAAAATTACATTTCAATAAAACGATGATACATTAAAAAAACAAACGTATACTACCTTGACACACAAGTTCAAGATAGGCACCTAATATACATTTAAATTGCATTGCATATAATATTATGTAAGTTTGTAAATTGTATGACATAGCTAATATATTATTAAACCAATTTATTATACAATAAATTTATGACGTTTACAACAAAAAGAAACTAGAATATTTTTGAGATATTATATGAATTACCTCGACTTTGTTATTGAAGGAATAACACTACTTTACTCTTTAGTACGAGTAAAATTGTTAATAAAATGTATATGATAATAATAATAATGTAATCCTTTAGGAGCAAAGAAGAAAAAATTACCACAACTATTAAAGTATATTTTTTAAATGAAAGCTTTATGAACTGTGTATCAAAAAGAGGCTAAAAGAATGCTTTGACAGGGCTTATTTCAATAAAATGATTAATGAATGATACCTCAATGATAATTTACATAAGGGAAGTCGCTAATGGCGTTTAGTTGCATTTAAGTATTTTTTCGTAAACACACACATACTATACATTAAATGAGGTAGGCAAGTTGGAACAGATTACTACTTAAAACTTAATATACATATTATATTTATATATCACACATACCATAGACAACCTGAAACATAAACTAGCACATTAATTATAGAAACAATAATCTATATATTCTGTACTAAGTTTTTATATTTTGGTGTACCTAGCTACCTACACATTTCAGGAATCTGAGAGAATTATTATAATCTTATTTAATTGATCGCTGTTTGCTTGAAGTCAGAAAAACAATTGATACCTACATACAATACAACACTCGACGTTTTAATAATAATGCATGGTCTTTACCCTTAATAAATTTCCAGTCAAATAAAATACAAATACCGTGAAAAATGGTTCACACTAGACTGAAAGATTGATTTTACATCGATTGTATGATAAATTAAGCATGTATATTATAATATTTTTTTTACAGTTTTCCTTTATCCATTTTAGTTAATTTTTTTTTGTAATTAATAAAAATACTAACTATAGAGATTTGAAACTTTTCGCCATTATAGGTACGTACTACGTATGTCATTATTTTATACGCACAATGACATTTAAAAAATATTTTACTTACCTATCTATATTAAGTCAATAATAATAATATATGATAATATAATCATATAATTAATAATAATATATAACAAATAATAACTAAATTATTCCAACCGAAAGATTACCTACTAATGGAAATTAAATTATTTATTGAAGTAGAATAAATACATTATAATTTTATATCCTTTCAAATAGAGGCTGACAAACTATCTCCACTCAGAATTGTTTTTCGTATACAGTTATTTATCATTGAATTCAAGTTTAATATATATAAATTACAGTGACCTATTCAATGGCGAGGTTGACTTAAAATCTATTATACAGCTTAGAGAGTTATCTGGATTTTTATAATATTTAAAATTTTAAATGTATTTGAACACTAATAGGTACATCTATGAACTATAACATGTATTTTATATTATGTGTGATTGCATGATAGATTTTGATGGATGATAATAATTGTTATTTCAAAAGTTAAGTTGAATGTTAAAATTTACTAAAGTGGTTCAACTAAATAATCATAATAATAATAAATATTAAAAATGTCTATAAAAAAAGGTCAATATATAATGTAAGTGCATATAGAATAAGTCCTGGTCGTTGAGTAGTCACTGTAATGGATGTGTTGAATTTGAATTTCACAACAAATAATCGTACTTATGAAAAATCGATTTTAAACAAAGGAGATCGTTAAATTAGACACAATTCTTAAGGATATCTAGCTTATATTAAAATACTATATTATAAGTAATTTCTGTCTTGAACTAATTATTACCAAAAAATATTTTGCTATGCATTGAAAATAATAAAAGTGTCTAATGGTGGAAAATTTCAAATCTCTACTAATGGCAAGTATAAAATGACTAAAAACATTAGACAAAAAGAAAAAGAAACTTTTACCAAAGTGGCAAAGTATCTATATTAATACACTATATCAAAGAGCTATTGATATTGCTACTGAATAGCATCGTAACTTTCTAAAGTTTCACTTAAGAGTATGGTTAAATGGGTATGGAAAGATCCAGATCATCACGGTCAAATTTAATATCTGGAAACAACGTCATTTATTCATCATTAAAAACTACGGTTGTTGAGGTGTCAATTATTTTTTAATGAAGAAATCCTAAGAAAACAAGCGTGAAAGATAATTTTTATACTTTCCTCTTTTTTACAGTTAAAAGCAGATTTTTACTATTTGAATAAATCTGATAGATTTCTGTATTGGATTACAGACGGGTCCATCATGATTCAAATCATGTTCAGAATTAATTAATCAAATTTATGTAATCCACAGTTCCATTAAAAGAGAAAGTGATTATAAGATAGTCGCGACTTTAGTGTATGCATAAATTACAGGTCGAGATTAAGATTTATTATATGCTCAACTTTTTTATCACACTATAGTAAGTCTACTTAACGAAATTAGCTCAATTTCAATAACAGCACTGAAGATTATAATTGACAATGCTTCCGTCATGGCATTTAAGTGAAGTGTTTCCATTTTAAATACATTCTACTTTTGTTTTTCATCTTAAGCCATCAATTTAGAGGAAAGTTCAAGAGAAATGGCCTTGCAAAAAACTATATAGGAGAGTAATATTGCAATACAATTAATAAAAAAAAATAGATTCTTTAATTTTCCTTGTTACTGACCGGTAATAGAAGCGTGGAAAGATTTGAAAAACAATTTTTTTGATGCTAAAAATGAAAATATTTTAATCACGGTGCCATAAATAGTGGTTGTTCTTACAACAGTTAAAAATGTCAAAAAAAATATCTATTATTGTATAATTGTTAGGAGTAAAAATTTTAAGTTTGGACGTAATTTCAGGATGTTTAAAAGAAATATACCCAGGGAATTACTCTGATGTACAGTAAAGTCTATATATATCTGTACATTGTGGTTAATCATTGTAATGGGTATTCAATCAATAATTCAACGATAAATCATTACAGGTGAAAAACGATTAAAATTAGCCTTAATATTTTAAAAGTGTTATTGTACATTAAGGAAAATAATAATACTTCTAATAATGAAAAAATGTTTCAATTATAGAAAAATAACTAAAATTGTTATTTTAAGATTGAATATCAAATTTCATCATTATATTTAAACTATAAAGACTTATAAACATTAATGATTAATGTCACCTACTGAAAATTTTTTTACGATATTTCCGCAGTAAGATTATAGATTTATATTAGTAGGAACCATATATTACATTTTCATGTATTAAATACGTAATAAAAAACATTTTTTTTTTTTAGAATTTTCAATAATAAATTAATTTACATATTTTCGTGTGAATTTTAAACACCGATATAAAACACTGTGTTTATATATTTTCGATAATCATTTAGATAAGCATTTACCTATGTATATATACTCTGATTAATTTAATATGGAGCTGGTTAAGAACAAATTGAACTCTCCATAAAGTTTTGTAATATTTTTTTAACATATTTTAATTAATGGTTAGTTTTTTTTATGTAATAAGTTTATTCTAAAAGTTTAGAAATTGTAGTTTGTGGCTAGACATTACATAAATATTAGTGTTAGTTACTGTTAGTAAGTTTTAGTAGGACCTCAACTTAACCCCTTGTAGGTGTTTAATTTGTACTGTTTTTCTTTACTTGAAAATAAAGGATAAAATTACTGAGGGGTTCTAAATGGGAAAATATACTGAAGAGTTTTATACTTTTATTTTTTCCATGTGAATCAAGTGTGTCTACTAGGAGCTGGAGCTGTACTACTCACTAAAAACTATAAGAGACGGCTCTATATAGAGTGGTACTCGACATTTATATGTATTTTGTTGTTTCGCTTACATCGTGTTTTATGTAGATTTCCTTTTTTATTTTTTATTATTATCATTATTATATTTTTATGAAAACTGCGTTGTGTGGCCCAAAATAATGATGTCATTATTCCTATGCTGTGTATAATTGTACGCATACTTGTATTAAAAATAATATTAGAGTGTACGCATTTCATAAAAAATACTGCTCTAGATATCTAGATACCTACTTACTTAATACTAACGTAATTTCGATGATAGAACATTGACAAAATATGAAATTTCTGTTTTTAATTTTTCTTATTAGTTATTATTATTTATGATACTCTGACTACTTTATTATTTTTAAACATCAAACTTTGTTAGTAGCAGTATGGTTCAACCTTCAGATCAGACTTAATATTAATAAAATAATAAAATAATAATATTATATGTAAGTGTGTTACTCCTAAGACTCCTGACGACGGTGTTTAAGAAAACGGGAGAAGTGTGAAAGCATGGATCAAAAATTTAAATTAGTTGGTAAAAATCAAAATCGTGTCCCTGGCCATGAGATTAATAAAGTGAAAGGGTATAGCTAATATAGTGACATCAGTTTTATGAGAATACACAGATTTCAGAACAGCGATAATTTATTTTTATGTTACTTGAAATGTATTTGTTTGTTTTTATAATGTTTATCACACAGATAAGAATTTTAAGTAGGTACATCACAGTTTCGGTTTAATTTGGCGTGAACCCATTTAATCTATTCTACTGTCAATTGAAACTTGCCATTTTTGGACACTGAGAGTTCGAATACCTTTTCACACTGTTTTGGACTATATCCAGATTAATCTTAATCTGAGCTCACCAATAAGATCATTGATCAGTTTTTATTTTCAACTCTATAGCTAAAATTAAATCGTTTAATGCCAAATTATATTTAACGTAGTTATTTAATAACATTTAGTAATTTTAGAATCAAACCGTTCATATTTAAATTTTAAAACATTGAACTAGCTATAGGAGCATTTAACATCAACCTTTATATCAACAATTATAAAAGTATTAAAACATATAACAATCAACTGTATGACCATAAGTATACATTGGTACTGAAAATGTGTTTACAAAAAATAACCATGTGATATATTTCATGATACCTCCATATATCCATCAGACGAATAGATGTCAAAGAAAAATTATTGTAGTTAACCCGTTTAACTCAAGGACGATTAATTTTAGAAAAAAATTTACATTTTTTCGTTAAGTGTTCGTAAATTAACTAATTGGAACTTTTCTTTAGGAGCCCTTCTATACGAACAAACTATGTATTCTACCTCATAAAATATGTGATCTAATAAAACTCCGTAAGTAATACTTACATTATTATAAAAAACGCTATTTCACAATTCAATGCGTTGATCGTTCAAGTACAATAGTTTTAAAGAATTATTTTATTTAACAGAACAAGTAACTACTTAATGGTAAATAATACATTTTGAGTGTTAACGTTCGATAAATATTTTACTATTTAAATAATTGTAGCTGAATAAATATGTAACAATTAACAAACCAAATTTATTCGTTCATCAAGCCAAACAAATATCAAATTTTTGCAAACTCAAATTTATTTGATATGAACTTATAAGAATATACAAAGTACCTACCTATAACATAACACAACAGATTCGTACTGCACAAAATATTCACAGAGAATAATATAATGTGTTTTAAATAGTTTTTGGAATGTTTCCTGTTATCTTTATTTCTTTTTTCTTAAGAAGAATATTTGATTGAATACATTTTATATTGTTCGTCGACTCATCGTCTATAATAAGTTTATAAACTTTTTCATTTTAAATTTGAATTAAACTTACAGCGTTTTGTATTATGAATTGTGACAATAAATTACATTCATTTCGTTACATTTTTTCCTTTGAGAAAATCAAATTTTGTGAATAATTCTATAACATTTAAGTATAATCCTTCAACAATTTTACAAAAAAAATAAATCATTTATCTATAGTCCTCAGTTAAAATTAAATAACTATTAATATTAAGTAATTGAACAATGAATAACATAATGTGCATAATTAATAAATATATATAATTTATTTTTATTATGTTATTAAAAATTATTTACAATCTATGCAAAATGAGTATAATAATCAAAATTGATATTTTATAATGGTTAGTGACAGAAGATTATCATTTATGGATTCAGCAGTGCCACCCGAAATATTAAATAGTTTCCGCATACGTAAAATATTCTAAATTACATTATTTACGAATTTTTATTTGTGTATTTGTTGGTTCATTCATGTAATCCATAAAAGAAAAATAATGAAATTAAATATTTATTAATTATTGCAAAATTTATGCAAACTAAAATTGAATTAATAATAATATTATTAAATATTACTTAATTGCAACAATACTTATTTACTTTATTACAAATTATTTTATTGCAATAAAAACTTTAAAAAAATTTGACTTAGTAGTAAGCACTTAAAAGTTTTAATCCAAATGTATTCTGTACCACTAATAAGATAGACACGTAAAGTTTCTAAAATATGTTAGATGTACTAAAATATTTCAATCATTTTATAAACATAATGATTATTTAATGAATAATAATATAATATTATAATTAATTGAACAATTGAATCTATGTAAATAAGTTTGATTGATTGTTCAAATACAAACTTCATCAATATTTACTATTATAAATAGTTATATTAATTCATAAAATGTAATTTCCCGAACGATACTAATCTATTAAATATTATCCAAAATCTTTAAGATCATTAATTTTTTTATTTAAGTAGTAAACTAATAATACTAATATATACATATTATGAAAATAAAATAAAGGTTATAAGTACCTACAATGTTTGATCCCCACAAATTTAAAATCTAATTAGATGGGTTGCCTAGCTGAACGATAAACGATAATTTTTACATTTTCACAGAATAAATAATGATATAGGTATTGCTTCATTTATAGCATATTTGTACCCGAAGGTCGAAAGTATATAGAAATTCATAAAATAATATATCAAAGTATTATGTTATTTAGATATTATTAATGATTTTGAATATTCTTACAGTTAAATATGTAATCATCATGTGATACATTAATAAGTATTTTGTTATTATTGCTTTGAAAACAATTATACACATATGTATATATATATATATATATATATATATATTATATTTTGTATATGCCTATTATAATATAATAATAATATATAATATATATATTTATGTATGTATAAATTATTTATTCTGATAATAAAATATT
>PVMI01016291.1:0-15554 GCA_008528875.1 Aulacorthum solani
TTTTTAAAGAACATAGTATTATTATGTTGTATACACTCATTGACATTTCAAATGTAATTATTTTGGCAAAAATTAGTATTCAATCTACCGTATTGTCGTCTTGTCTAATAATAAAATTAATTTCTTTAACTGCAATAATATCATAAAATATACTAAGGAATACAGGCATCAATCTGACAGGCCATCTTTCTCAGAATCATTTTTTGTATTTAATGTTTTTATATAATTGAATTCATATTTAACACATGCATTACAGTGACCCCTCTCCCCCCCCCCGACACTCGCTGAGCAGCGAAGCGGTAGGTCACATTGCCCAACCTTTTTTCAATTGTGTTTTGGCGTTTATTATAAATAATTATACATAAAGCAGAAACCGACATTGAATTGTTCAGCAAAAACATGACATTATATTTGTTTTCAATGCAGTTTGGTGTAAGTATAGGTACCTAATTTACTATTTATATAAACTTAAAATCATCTAATCTATAACTATAATTTTAGCACTTAATCGAACGTTGTAACAGTAAAAATGTTTGAGGTAGTTGTACAAAATGTCAAAGTGAAATAAAATGATAAATTAATAATTTGAATCACTACACATTATTTATATTTAAACGATTAATATTTATATTAGAGGTATATTTTTAGGTACCTATTACATACCTTGTTGTATCATTATATTATGTATAATTATATGCCCAATATTTTGATATATTATATTATTCTCCTAATTGTTGTATGTAAACCTACTTGAAATAATTGCAGTAAAGCGTTCTTATAGTGGAATCGCTCATCGGTACCAACTGCTTTTTCCTAATCCCATTGTGCCCAAGCAATTATAGTCAAAGACCGAGTAGATGCCTACACGGACAAATTATAGGTACGTGGATATTTTGTTGCCGAAGATTTTACCAAAAGGAATAAAATGAACAGCCGGTGTTAGACTGAACTCTCGAGAGTAGAAAACGATGGTTCCGATAAAAACCACTTGATCGTGATGGGGAATTATGGCTCTTTGGTGTTCGCCTCGTGTTGTCAACCTGGGAGTAGTTTTTTCGTTTGATAAAAACTAATATCGAGTTATACAGGAGAAATTGAACGCACAGAAAGGCCTATAATATATTATATATTATTATATCTGTACTCTAACGCGTAACTAGGTGTTAAATCATGGCAAAGGGTACTATGGCGGAACGAGAAAACTTTATTAATCCGAAAGTTGTGTTGCGCGCATATGAAAGCGGAAAGCCATTGAATGTCTTTAGGCCTTGTTGAAATCGAAAATTGAGTTGCCTATTACTTTTATTGCTAGTATACAAATGGTATATCTCCGAAATCACGATAAATTATAGACTTTTTGATGGTTTTCTTCACGACTCGAGAGACGGAGTTCAACGATTCAATGATTATCTCTTGATTTTTTTCACGACTTTTCAGGTCACACATTAGGTAACACTGCACCTCAGTAATTTTCATCTTTAAACCATGGTAAATATTGTCTAGGGCCGAGGGTCCAACCACAGAATAACAACACTAATGTTTTAGACACTTGTCTATATTATTATGGACCGACATTAATATTTTTCCGACATAATTTTTTTTTCACATAATATAAATAAAAGTATAAATATTAAGGATGCAGCAGAGCGACACAGATAATACCGCGGACTCACCTCAAGTCGACAACAATATTGACGGTGCCGATAATTATTATTTTCATCCAAACTCGCGCGTATTGTATAAGATTATAATATCATTATAGTAGGTATTCGTTTATTCAGACATATATAACATTATTTATGTTTTCGGCGGAACTATTGTACATCGAAAAGCAATAATTACTGTAAAATAATAACAATATAGCGCGACAGTCATAATATTAGTTATTAAATGGTAATTATTATTACATATCATTACATATCAATATAATAGTCGTACATGTCAGCTGATGTACACAGTGTAGTGTGTAATAAAATTATTCGTTATAGTTATAATTATTTTATATATTATTGTAATTATTAATTATTAGTATACACGTAGGTACGATACACATGTAGGTACACGAGATATTAATTTAATGATTTTGACGAAGAAAAATAATAACACAATAGGTAGGTGATAGTAAAAATAGATGGATAATAAAATATTAAAATAACGTAGGTAGGCATGACGTGTTTTTGTGTGAGTGCTAGGTGGTTTATACCCGAGTGTGTGTGTATGTGTGTGTGTGTGTGTGTGTTTGTGTGCGGTGTACGTGTGTGAGCGGCGGTCGAGGAAAAAAAAAATTAAATAAATTGACGAATTCTCTTGCGAACGGTATATTATCCTCGTCGATGTCTGCACGTGCTGCTTGCCAATATATTATATATATAAACATTTTTTTTTTATATATATTTCACAGTGCTGTAGTTGATTAGGACGTGTGTGCAGTTAAGCAAGACGGATGCCTTTGCTGTTGGGGCATTCGGTTTCCAATTTCACCGTGAGTTCTGTAACACAAATTATATTAATACATCAGCAAAAAAAAAGGCACATTCCGTATGGAATTACGAGTTCGTATTTAATATTATAATTTTATAATATTGCAACACTGTAAGTTCTGGTTAAATTACGTATATTATATTACACTGAATATCGCATACTATTATTATAGGTTGGTATCTTGAAACATTATATTATTATTATTATTCCGGGAATATAATATAGCCTATCGATCGTTGCTGAACGGTGGATTTATCGATTGCCACTATATTTAATACATAAGGTGTAATACGCGTTTTGGATATAGATACGGTTTATAAAAATATTTTATAAACTGAAGTTCTGAGCTGCACCTAAACGTGTATTTCATAATTTATTCGCGGTGATGTTTATCGAATGGCTAACAATATAATATACGAGTTAAGCTATACTGTGCGTTAAACTAAAAGCTCCTCCACCCTCAACGTTTTGTCGTGATTTAAAATCGCGGTTTTTCCTATAAGATTTGTTTTTGGCTTGCTAATTTATTTGCATTAAAAAAAGATTAACTCCGAAATGTTAATACATTTTCAATCACACACACAACAAATTACCCCCGACCGGAGTGTGTGAAGGTTTAGTTATACAATTCAATTGGAAATCTCGCGACTCTGAGAATATTGTAAACAGTTAAAAGATATTGATGTGTTTTTTTTTGATTTTTATTACAACCACACAGTTGATATTGCAGCCATCATTTTGTGGTTAAGCAATTAAAATTGTTTGCTGAGTTTTTTGTTGTTAAGTAAGTTGTTGTAAATAAGTCCGATACCTACAGATTAATCGTTAATTATTAACGACGTTGAACGAACTGTTAATGTTATAAGTTATATTGTAAAAATGATAAACGTTAATGATAAAAGGTGCACTCTTGTTTAAAATTTGAAATTACAGTAGTTGTATATATTGTATGATATTATATTGGCCTGAGGCAGTTACTTTGGGTTACATACAGTAGCGATATGAATTATTTTGTTTGTTTCGTTTGTGAACTCGTTTTTGGTTAGGAGCACCGATTCAAAAGTTTCATATAACCACTCTATTAGAAATTTGACACATGCACTACATTCGAGTCATTTGCAAAATTTCTCAGTATAGTGTTCTGGAAACTTGCAACAAGACCAGTAGAATTTTCGACAAAATCGTGCTTTGTAGAATATAGTGGATTTCAGGTACCCCCTGACAGTAATGAAATGAATGCATAAGAACCACTGCAGTTTCCACATTATAATATGTTAATATTATTTTAGTTACCTACCTGTTAAAGTATAATTTTTTTTTCTTCTTAATTTGAAATTAGGTGTTCGAAACTATTAATACGTCGTGTATTTAGTCTAGGGTAGACGCTCTGTGCTGCAATTAGATATATGATTGTATCTTAATGTGATTTCACATTACAGAAAAAACCATTTAAAAAAATTGTTATTCAAATTTGATACTATTTTCTTAACCAATTGCGTAAAATACTGATTAATTATTTGATCTTAACTAACACATTTATAAGTATGACATGAGGTAAAAATGTTCCTTTTTTATACTCGTAAGTATACCCACTGATGTTCTATTATATTTTTAGTTATCTGTATAAAATGATCTTCCTATCATTGTAAATTTAATATTTTGCACTTTATGTGAAATTAGTATCAACCAATTCGAGAATATAATATCAACTTTGTTTTCCAGTGTTTCAAAACAATGAACACTTTTCACATCTATATTGGCATTGTTCAAAACTCGATCTATACAGAATGGAATCATTCAGTTTGTATAGACAGTATTAAAATATATTTTGTTTGTTTTCGTGTAGTTTTTTATTTTTAAATTCTCTGAATTCTGAGAATGAAGAAATAATTGGTTTTAGAACGATGTGTGAATTTTTTGCGAAAACATATTTTAGATTGCGTTTCCGTTTTTCAATTTAATTTTATACGTATATGATAATCATAACAGCAATAGTAATAATAGAAAATAAATAAAGTAAACGATGTAAAAACAAATTTCGTTACGATTGAATGTTTGGTTTTTTAAGAAAAAATAACATTTTTTTTATGTTCTTGAAAAAGTTGTCTGAAAAATTTTGTATTTTATTTTATCGTAGCTTCACGTTAATTATAATCATCAATGTTATTTCTATCAATATTTTATGTATCTCAAATCATATATGTAGTTCAAAATATTGATGATAGGTATCGAATTAGATTTTTCGAAAAGGCTGAAAAAATCATAATATTAGTAAAATGGTGTGGAGTGAGTCAAATAATTTTTATCCTTTTAAATTAAAAAAAAAAATTAATCTTACTATATTATTGTAACAACTTTATGTGTTAAACTTCAGTAGCTCCCGTAATATTACGTCAATTATGATGAATCTTATATCTTATATATTTCGTTTACGCAATTACCAATACATTTAAAATTTTAACTTTGAATAAAGTTAATTATAATTGAAATTGAAACACAATAATTGTGTGGACAATTTATTATTCCAGATCACTTTTGTTGTTGATATTCGAGTTTATAATAGTAAATATTTTTATTTTGTTAAGTCATAAATTTGATAATATCATACTTTGTGTGATCACTAGTAGGACAACTGTTTCATACACACTTTGCCTCCCTGGCTTAATAATTTTGAATAAATGGGAACAGCCGGTTTTTTATTTTTTAACCATCATTATTACGATCATCATCATCACCATAAGGTACCCACTACTTTTTTTACAGATTATCATCAACTTAAATGCATTACCTATAGTCTTTGTTATCTCCTGGTTATCAGAATATAATATGGTTATACCTTATCCCTAAATGGCCACATAATATTTTGCTTAACCTACTCTAATAATGGGTTTTGACAACTCTGTTAGTACTTGTTTAAAAATGTCTAGCTTATCCTTCTGTGCTGTTGTATTGGAATAACGTACACTCGTGTTTTCGAGAGTATTAAACAAAATATTATATTATATTATGTGTCAAAGTATAGGAGGTAATTTAAAAAGCATATACAATAATTGTATCGGTTTAACTTTATAATAACATGAAATGTGGTGGAATATCAATCGAGAGGTTAGTCTCGGCTAGTTTTCGTACAATAAGGTTTTAACCTTTAAATTTAAAGTGATGAAATCGATTGTGATATAAAATGATCGGCGTTCAAACTTTAAGCATTAATATTTCCAATGAATTGTATAGTAAATATAACTGATATTTTTCTTTTGTCTAGTGTGGTAGCTTATAAACTAGTTAACTACATATATGTACTTACATAGTATTTTATCTAATATAAAATAATTTGCATAAACGAAACATCTCTACTACCAGCTTAGAAACGAAACAATACATGCATAGTACCTATATATTTAACAGGTTTTTCTATTTCTAATAAAAGCACATCGGTTTTTAATAAATACAACTTATCAAAAGTTCTGATGAACCTAGAAGTTTAATCATTAAAGTTGTGATAAAATACTGATTCTGGCATTCCCTGTCACTATAGATTTAAGTCCCTCGTTTGGGCTCAAAACTTTTAAAAACTTGTTCGTTATGTAATTTTTTACCGAGTTACAAAAGAAATTGAGTAGGTAATAGGTGTTAAAGAACGATTCCACCAATTATAATATAGTTTTTTTCTCAGGCAATATAATATTATGAAAACGTTACCTATTTACTCAAAAATAAGGTTTTCGGTTTTCTTTATTCATAAATTAAATTTTACATGATAATATTATATAGGTATGAGGTACCACGTTTCAGTTGTAAATAAAAATAATTCATACGTTTTCGTTTGAACACACCGACTATCACCATATCATGTTTGATCGTTTACTTTGTATAAAGTTTATACATCACACAAGTAGTTTTCCAAAAAAATATAATTAAATCAAATGATATACACTATCTATACACGTACTCCATTACTTAGGTTTAAGTAATCTAGCATTTGTATGATTGTTTTTAGATAGTCAAATAGATATTAGGTTAAATAAGAATATAATTTTGAAGTAAGTGGATTTATTCCATTGAAAACGTATTTGATTTTATCTCTGTCAAAGATTAAGTATGTGTTGAACATAAAGTCTTTTAGTCTTGTGCTTCAGTGACCGTAGTCTCGTAATATATAAAATAATACATTATTGTAAGTGTATAAATAAATTAGACAAAAAAAAGAAAGGTTTGTCAAACCTAATAGTTATTAGTTTCTTGGGTCAGAAAATAAAACAAAAATATTCAAACTTTCAACGTTGTTATGATTATTAATTTATTACAGATGTTACGAGACGATTTTCATGAAACGGGTTGAGGAATATTATACTTCATATCCATGTGTTCGTATTAGCAATAATGAATGATGAAGTGAATATAACTTTCCGACAAAAACCACCAACTACCATATTATAATCGTAAGCTGTGCATAATATGTGGGGTTGTATTTTATTGTTTAAAATTAGGGTTCTGCTTACAACGTAGAAAAGAAATATAATATAGTTAAATACTTATGGTAAACAGTCGTCTAAGAATACATACAGTTATAAAATATAAAAATATAGATTGTTCAGGGCGTCCAAGCTTTGAGTATGCAAATAAGGGGTGTATCATGGCAGCACAAAATGGTGTGACTAGAGATAGAGCAAGTAGACTGGTTTCAAGTAAAATATGTGGAGAAAATCCCATAGAGATTCTTCCGAGAAAGTGGAGCAGCATCTCGCAGATACCCATTTTAAAGAGAAGTGGCAAACTGTTATTCAAGTATATTGTTCCACGAGAAAGATAGGTGAATAGTCGAGATGGATAGCTGGGTTATTGAGAATATAAGAAGCATACAATAAATACAATAAATACCTACATTGACTTGTTTAAGGATAAGTTGGTCTTTCACAAAAGACCCCTTTGGTTATAAAATCATAACATATTATTCTGGTGAAGATTTTGTAGTTTATGTATATTATATACATAGTTTAGTTCAAATAAATATGCTACATTACCTTCAAGAGATATGTCCATCATACCAATTAAAATATAATAGCTGATGCGAGCAGATCCGACTGCCTCTGAACAACCTTCCCGTGCGCAGGTTGACGATACTACGTTATCATAATAATATATTTAACCGTTTGCTGTACGTTATTTATATCTGCTGTAAAAATAATAATCTCACTCTTACCCACAAAATATACAGACGTAATGTTTCTCAGGGACGCATCTCGGCAAATCGTATGCAAATAAATAAAGCATACGGGATAAAACAGGAGCGGTATGTGTATGCGGATAAAGTTAACCGAAATGGACAAGTGTCTGCAGGGACCAACTGAACATTTAACCAAGTAAGTACATCATAATATATATTATGACGCCCTCGAGTATCCATATTTAGTCGTATAATATTCGTATATGGGTGTGTATTTTTACAACCAGGTGCGGATTCATATCGGTTGAAAGATAAAAAACGATAATGATAACGGAGTTGAAAAGGGAGTACCAGCAATATTAATTTTTTTCCACTTTTATGCTTATAGATATGTCTGTTTATTAATGTATTAGGTTGTATGTACATACCTAAATCATAGACTTATTAATATATGGACTGGGCGTCCCCAATATCTTACTTTAGGTTGATAAGTGCTAAAATTGTTAGAAACAGATAATCAATATCCGAGTAATATAATGTGACCTAAATAACTATGGTATGTGCTATCTTTTTCCAAAAAAATGTTTTTATCTTTGTTGTTGAACTATTCCCTCTTTCTCTCTATCGTGATATTAATGGTTATAAATGGTACCTAAGTTGTCTGCTATTTGTTCTTACAATATTGGCTCCTGGACCTCTCTCCCCCTGTTATCAGTCTATTTCTTTATAGGTCTATGACCCAAATACTTAAATTATAGGATTACTTATATTTTAATAATATCACCCGGGTGGGTCTTATTTTTCATATACTTATTATTATGTTTGAGAACTCCTAAAAACTTGAGTACCATCTTCACCGGGGTTGTTCATCGAGACGGATTAACTGAGACGATTTGTCTTCCCTCCACAGAAGTTCGTTTTAATTAATTTCATTATATATTATCGTACACAGATATTATATACAAACGTAACACTTTAACTAATCGGTGCAATTACGATTCGTGCGCCATTCCAGATTACGATTATTAATACAAGAAATTGTTATACACGCGCTTGCGATACTGCACGGTAATAATATTATTAACTGAGTAGAATATTGTTGGGTTGCTAAAGTACTCGTCCCGTGGACACCGGACGGAAATCTGCTGTGGTTCCAATATTGTGTATAGTGGTAACATTGCACTTAAGATTCGAGAACACACTATAATATGTATTATATTATACACGTATTGGTAAATATTTTTTATTTATGTGATTTAATTATTTTTAGAATAAAATGACAATATACATAATAGCTACGTCATTACTTTTAAGATTTTTTTTATTAATCAAAAAATCTGTTCTTGGTTAATAACACCGTTCAAATCAAATTAAAAAATAAAACGGAATAAAATAATTGAAAGTCATTCCGGAAAATATTTGGTGTTAGGTAACATGGTTAAACACTTCAAACACTCATTGTAATAGGTAGTGAACAGCCTGTTATTTTGATTTTAGATTTTTGTTCACAAGCCGCACACACAATGTGTGTCTATATACTAAGGAATATCAAGTGCTGCAATAAATGAGCTCACGCAATTCATTCTTTTTTTCTGTACATGGAGAAACGCATGACGATTGACAAGCACGCAATATAGTTGATTTTCCCCGGATATAATGATATTATATTCACACGATGTGACGTCCCGTGCAATTAGTTTTGCTGTTTTGCGTAGGCACCTACCTATATAAAATGGGTGTGGAATTCGAGTGTTTTAGCTTTGCTGGCGTAACGCGATGGTTAACGTTGAAGGGTGCCGCCGGGACGAATTGAAATCGATCGTTAAACGATTTCTAGGGTAGGGAGGAGAAATAATAATAATAATAATAAAAAAAATTTGATAGGACATAACAAATGGTATTTTTCTCTGTGTGAAATTACTGTTTCAACGATCAGTAGGAGAGTCTATAGTTGAAAATCGGGCTTTTGTTTGGTTTCTGTGTTAATGAGATGTTTATAGTGTTAGGTCACGTCGCACAACGGTTCGTAGGAGCACTTTTGCACTACGCTATTGCCGATCATTATACCTATGTGGGGCTGAAGTACATAATGCGTATATAATATACATTATAGTTCATTAAAATAGACGACTGATTGTCTTTTATACTCACTCGCGTTGTGCTCGCAGTTGTATTTCTCCATGACGCACTTGCTGCCGAAGCTCAAGTTCACTTTGCCTCCATCAGATCCGCAAATCGGGCTGTAAACGTCCGGGCACTCAGACTTGCATTTACGGGCTGGAGAAAGTGTGGTCGTCGTGCTGGTCGTCTTTAACTTGTGGCTGGTGCCTATCTTTTTGTCGCCGGCTGGAATGCCATTGACAGATACCAACACGACAGTCAAACCTACACAAAATTATATTATTCAGAAAACCGTTGTTATTTTTGTATTATTATTGTATAATTAATATATGTGTGAGTGTGTGTGTTGTTTTTACTAAGGGGCTGGATCCTGCAGAGTATTCAAATATTTTTTAAGATTTTTGAGGGCATAGCTTTGAATACTTTGGAAAACTAACTGTCAATATTTGAATAAGTGGCATCTATTTATTTATGATTACCGCCTGCTGCAACCGTACTATGACGTTATTTGTGCTAGGTTCATCGATAGGTCTTTTACAAAAAATGTTACACAGGGAAGAGTATATGAAACACGATTTTGATATTCATGAAAAAAAGAAAAAGAAAAAGAAAATTAAGCTTTAAAAAAAGCTTTATGAACATACATAATATACCAGAAAAAAAATACACTGTAATATTATATTTTGTCATAAACACAACTCAAAGTTATACATTGGAAACATCAGATAAAATAAATAGTGTAGCAATAAAGAGTGGCTGCGTTTATTAAATTGTTTGAATATCGACTCTTGTAGTCATGTCATTTGTCTAGGATAAATGTTAAAAGTAGTGTATACGATGTCATGTACAACGAAACTCGTCGATAGCGATAGATTATGTATCCTCACCACTATTCCCCAACTTTCGAACATGATTTTAATATTATATACATATAATATTATTATAAAGTGAAGAAAAACGTTACTCAATTTATGTCATTTTTGAGCTAATCACTAATACCAGTATATTGTGATAAAGCATGATTCTCTTATCTCGCAAAAAGAGTAGGTAGTAGATTATAAAATGTCGAATGCATTGTTGCCGTGGCGAAAAAAATTGTTTGCCATGATCATGAAGTTTAATTTTTGAATTATTTCTCATGAAAATAATCTGAACTTGAGTTATTCCTTTTTTTTAGTGTTTTTTTTTTTTTATCAAACTGATACTATCTGTGCGTGTGAATATAAATTAGATACGAAAGTAATGTACTGGTTTAGAGTCTTTTAGAGTCTTTTTAATTAGACAATTATCATTGATTTTAATCAGGTATTATAAAAATCAGTGTCAAAATTATTTCTGAACACCCCTACAATAAATAAAAAAAATTTATTGAAAAAACTTTTTTTTTTAAACAAGCGTGTAAGTCAATACCTAGTTGATATTTTAATTTAACAATAGGTATATTGAATAAAATATTATATTTGAGTAATATCACGAAAAGAGTTTTCACCGGTCCCCAAAAATGTTTTGGTCTTTCAAAAAATAAAAAAATGTTCTTCAAATTTAATAAATAATATTAAATTAACCAGAATAGTAGACAACTATTTTCTACATAATTCAATTATAATTTTGACCAATAATAGTTCAAAGAGAAAAAATAAGAGCAACGTTAGACTAGGAGATTATATCGTATAAATGGTAAATAAACGTATTTATGTGTACCTATTTACTCTACTCCACCCTACGACCCTCGTTAAAATTTAGGTTTCACACAATTCAAGTTATCACAACACATTATATATAACCACTGAGTGTTCATATAAATAATTTGTTGATTCAAAGTTTTGAGCAAAATTAAAAAAAAAATTAAATAAAACAATATATATTTTATATATTATTAAAAAGTTATTTCTATTTACTGACAAGTAAAACTTCTATTTTTACAAGTTGAATGTTGTCGAATTTACGAGTTATAAACATATGCATTATGACTTAGTACCCACTATATAAATATGTACTTAAATTATTTTGGTAAATTAATCGTATTTGTTTTGTTTAGTTCTGGATTCAGATATTATCCTTAGCAAAGAGATCAATACCATAATGGTATAGCATTTTTTTATACTCGTGGGTTTAAAACCAAACAGAAATTCAATTTAATGACCGAACGTAGGTAAGTACTTACGACCATAATCCTAAATACAGGTATTACTTTAAGACATTTATGAAAAAAACCTCTGGCATTAATTGTAATTTAAAATTAAATATAACTCAAAGTCAAAACATAAATTACTGAAAAACTGAAAATAGGTACTGTATTGTCGTAGTCACCTATATATTGTAATTACTATGATGGAATCTGATCATTAAGAAGTCTCATTTCGAAGTCAAACAAAATTTTAAATGTCTCATGATACGGATATACACACATAGGTATAGCTAATGCACACTAGATAGCTGATTATAATAGACGAATCGAACACTATTTCATAAAGCATAATACTTTCATCCCGAAATAGCTTGATTAATTCGACTATTGTTTTCAGTGTTTCTAGAACTTAACGCAGTTCAAAGTGTTGAAATTAAAATACATAATATCATGCTGTCAAAAAAATGTAATCTAACACAGTGAAGCTCTTTGAATAAGCCGAAAACTTTTTTCATCACTCACACACATTGAGTCGGGTATAAATGTGTTTTAAAATTTTTTTCCCAAGAGTGTATAATGCTATAACCCGTTGAAATTTATACGAGTGTGCATTTATTGTACTATATTATATTTAAATTTGTAGTTGTAAATTTAAAATTGAAATCTGTTTAACACTGAAGCATTTTATAACTTTAAGCAGTATTATGCATTTCATTTCTGAGTGCAATTTCTCATTTCTGGCGGAGTTAATATATATAATAGAGCAGCAGTTCTAAATCTTTTACGTAATACTCAAAGACCACCTAAACATTTAGAAAATTTGAATGTACCACTTGACTAAATAACCTTTCATTAAAAATGTATACTTTATTCTACATGTATGAAATTTATTTTATTAAGAACTGTACAACTATGACAATATAAGCATTTAATGCAAAAAAATAAAATGAAATATGTAAATACATCAAATAATATTTAACGTAAATAATAATCCATTCCATTTTTTTTTATAAAGGGAGATTTACAAGTACCGCAAGTTGAGAAACGCTGCAATAGAGTAACTACCATGATTGATAATAATACAAATAATATCGACTTACCTACTAACAGGACTAGCGTTAAAGATTTCATGATGTATTCGTTTTGCGTTGTTTATACGTCTTGTTTATGATGATAATATTAATTATCGTGTTTCGTGCACTTAGTGGGATCAAAGCGTTTTGTTCGCCTGACGACGTGGCGCAGCTCTCTTATATAGACGGTTCTCCTACCCATAAGTGTATTTAAGTCTATTTTATTTTATTTTTCCTGTTGACCGACCGACGTGAGAAAGGTCATACCTACATAGCACTTGCTACTACAATATAATTGGTCGTCCCTCCACCGCCGCCGTGGCTGCTGTCCATCAATTATGTAACAAAACTGCAATGCATACACATTATTATGTTTATACACAAAGGATGTACTTTGTGTGTGTTTGTGTTTTTTATTTATTTATTTATTTTTTATTTCATTCGTCTGTCTACTAGGTAAATGCGATTTGGAAATGATTTGTATTCGTCACGATGTGAATATTGCGGCGCGCTTCGTTAAAAAATGACTTTGACCCGTCACAAGGTTATGCCAATAAATTTTTCGGCCGAGACGCGTTCCGTATGCGTACATCACGAGTCACGACATACCGCGATGTTAGTCGTTGAGGGGTCCTTTGTTCGACAACAATATTAATAATACGTTCATTTCGAATAAAATGCAGTGGTTCGTGGATCGAGCTCTATAGCAATACTCGTTTCACAGAAACTTTGTATAAACGAATTTGGTATTTTTAGGTGTAGGTATCTAATATTATTATAGTATCAAGCTCCTTGCGATACAATAATTGCGTACACAATTTTTAGTATAATACTATAAAGTAATTATTGGAACGTCGTATAGAATGGAGATGATAATGAATTGCTAATTAGGAATCAGTCTTATTTTCGTTTATTTTCATTATTGCGCTCCATTCCATATTCTTTAACGTCACATTCTGGTCCGGAATCAATACAATTGTAACCTAATTTAAAATAAAAGTACATCAAATAAATCTGTACAGCTTCTGTACAGTAGTGTGGCTTGTATATAGTACCTATAGTACCCAGTTAAGCCGAAATATATTAAATTTATAAAAACAAAAATTTGTAACAATGTTATAAAAATCAAAAAAATTGATCAATCTTATTAGACTGTAAAATAAAATATTATGTACAATGTACTACATGATAGTTATGTAATATTCATAGGGGTGATCGCAGTGGTGTTCTTACATTTGGAGGAGGGTGGTTAAATTTTTGTTCGGCTACACAGTAATCTGGTACGGTATTTGACATAAATATCATATATGTGATACATATTTACAACGTCTTTCATACCTCCCGCGCGGCCATGTGGAGTGACCTACAACCTCAGATTGTCATCAATATCACTTCGGAAAATAGGTCTAGTGTGAGCGATCGTTACAGTTTACGTATGCATCGTTTATAATATATACACGTTTCAATATTATTATGTATCGTTGAACTTTGACAGCAAGGAGGTGGAATACGGAGGACATCGATACGAAAAAAATCTCAAGTTCAAAGATTGGTTCGGAGGAAACCGAGTTAAACGAATTACACTGGTGTCATTGTTGTCGCCGTCGGCCGACCCTATATTGCATTGAGAATATAATTTAACCTATTACACGACCATTGTTGTTGAATTTACTTTGCACGACCGCTTCTAAACTGCTCTTCAGACCGCCACGTCCTCCGTACTATAATACGAATTTCCAGACACTCGTCGTCATGATCCATCTAATATTCTTCGTTTAACACAATTATATTAATACTTACGTTTAACTTTTCCTCACAAAAACTGGGTTGGTTTAAAAGCAATATTGGTGACGTATACGTAGCTAAGACTTATAGGTGTATAGGTCCTCAATGTTATATTTGATATAAAACGGTAGTTATCGTTTTATGAAAATGCGTATATTATAAAATATTATGATATTAGGTACTATTGTATTAGTGTATTACGTCGAACGTACAGAAATTATTTTAAAATACAATATAATATTTATATACAATAATTTTAGCTATGTTATTCATGGTGAATACACATATATATATATATATATATAGGTATTTATATAAAAATCAATAATTTATCTATTTATATCAGAAGGACCATCGAACTTTTGAAATTCCATCACGCCCGAGTAATGCGTTGGGTCGTCGTCACACAAGTACCGATGTAGCTGAATTCGGTGGCTAAAACAAAATAAACATAATACTATTATTTATGGGCTTATGGCGTAATGACATTGTTACGCGTATCAGCTATGATATTTTGTATATTATTCATAATTTAAGTTGGTAAGTATTAAAGTGTTTAATAATAATCACATAATTTTAATTCAGATAAATAAACTAATATAATACCCACTTTCTAAGTAATAAAATGTTGATGCAATTCAACACGATTCGGAAATTTTTTTCAGAAAGTTGACTTTATCAGAATTACAAATGAAACGTATTATGGATGAATAATTGAAAATAACAGGGACTTAAAGTTTGAGGAACCCGAGAATGATTTATACATTGGCACCTACAATGATTTATGTTTAACTATTCATAT